>PVHY01003153.1:0-112660 GCA_004024945.1 Uropsilus gracilis | reverse complement strand
GCCCGGGGTACCACAGACTCAAGCCATCCCCAGCCTCAGCTTCCCAGGTAGCTGGGATGACAGGCGCGCGCCACCATGCCCAGCTATTTTTTTGGAACTAGGTCTCGCTACGGACCCCAGGTGGGACTCGAACCGCAATCCCTAGCCCCGGCCGCTTCATAGGCTGAAGCTTACAAGCACGAGCCACCGTGCCCGGCCCTGAAAACTTTTTTTTTAAAGTTGCTTGATATTTAGGTAGCGAAGAAGTGGAATTGACTAACAGTCCTACAGATTTTCTCCTCACAATGTTCAAATTCTCTTGACCATTTCTGTATGCTAATGACGAATTGTGAATCTTATTTTTTAATCATTTTTGTCATTACTCTGTCATTAAGCACTCCCTCAGCCTATGCCAGACAGTGCCTACAATGGCACTCAGCCAGCCCCCAGGGCTCGTGTTCCCAGTGGAGACTCCTTAGAAGGCAGATGACATAGTCATTTTGGAAATGTTATTATAAACCTGTTCTATAATGTTTATAGGAAATGTCAACAAGTGTGTATGTGTGTGGTGATGGTGAGGGGAAGCGTTAGGTTGGAGAAAGGCTGGAATATTTGCACAGGGATTTAGAAACAACTGCAATATCTCTCAGTTTTACAGGCTTGGGCAGTTTATAGTGCTCTCATAAACAGCATTTTGCTCAATATTATATGCAGGCAAGGATTTTATTCTGAAACTTGAAAAGCAAGACTCATTTCTCAAGATTCAGTTCATGCAGATGAGCCTCCTGTAAGTCTTCCTTGCCCCTTTCTCCCACAAAGTTCCCCCTTCTCTGTATTGGCCTGCTCTTGTTCTTGCCTTCATGATAACCCCTTCACTGGTTCCAGCCCTTTGCTGCCAGTGCCTGCTTTTAATAAGTGTCTGCTACAGTTCCTGGAAAGATAGTAAATATTTAGTGAATTGAGGGCCTTAATTCCAAGAGTGGGGCCTTTGTTTTGGGTAGATTAAACATCCCTTTGCCCTTTGGATAAACTCTACACTGGGTGCTGATAAAAATCAGTAGTTTTATTGTTGGATATTCTACAACTGATTTCCAGTTGTGTATGTTGGCTTATTTGGAACAAAATACACTTTACTTAGTGGGGTCTCATCATTTGTTCAGACATGACTTTTTGAGGGGTGGCGTGTGGACTAATGTTCTAATGATGTTTATGTCCTACTATCAGACGACGCTGAATGTCACCTTATAAGGTAAACTTCGAAGATTTGATTGAGTCAATGATTTTGAAACAGTCTTCTTCATGGTCCAAGGTTTATCTGGTAAGTCCACTCTAATCACAAGAATCTTTGCAAGTGGAAAGGGGGGACAAGGGGGAGAGTGAGGGAAGGCCACTGAGAAAGGGAAGCAGAGGTATGAGTGGTGCGGTAACAAGCCAAGGAATGTGAGCAGGTTCTAGAAGCTGGGACATGCAAGCAAACACATTCTCCCTTGGAACCTCCAGAAGATCGGCTTGATTTCAGCTTCGTGTGACTTCTAACCTCAGAACTGTAATATAATAATACCCGTGCTGTTTTAAGTCACTAGACAGATGTGCGGCAACTTGTTCAGCAGTAATAGAACACTAATGAGGGCTCCCTCTCCCTCCATGGCCAGCCTCATTGACTCATAGTCACTCACTTTCTGTTTTCAATGTGTATCGTTCTGACTCACCTGGCATCCTTTCAATATAGATCCAGGAAAAAGAAATATGTAGAAAGTTGGTTGTGTGCGTTCAAAAACTCAAGCACACAGTATAGCTCTGTCCCTCCTATTTCATATTTCCCCCCTCCCCTTCTCTCCCCAAACAGTATGTTTTGCCAGCTTTCCAGTCACTTTTCCTCCTCTCTTTGGTTTTCCAAGTTTACCCAGCGAGGTAGGCCTTGAATTACTAACTCTGGAGTCAGAGTTTAGGAGACCAGGGCTCAGAAGAAGCGACATCTCCAAGACTCCCTGGCCGAGGCCAAGGTTCTTTCCCTAGACTGGCCCTGCCCCGGTGCCTCGCCGAGCAGGGCCCTTGGCACCTCCACGACCCTGCCAGTCTGCACGCCGCACCGACTCCGGCCCATCGGGACGCGCTCCGGTGCGCGGAGGGCGGCGACCCGGCCGCGACGTGGTCGAGGAAGTTCTCCGGGGCCCGGGACTTGACTCCCGAGGGGGGCCAGCGTCGCGCCCACGAAGCCGCAGCCACCGCGCCCCGCCCCCAGCCCGCGCGCTCGCCGGCGGGGGTTACCTGCGGCCGGCGGGCGGGGCTGGGCGGCCCTTCCCGTCTGCGCCGGCCCCCAGCCTCCAGGGCGACGGAGCCGGGAAGTGGGAGAGGGAGCGCGAGAGGCGGGGACTGCCGGCTCCAGCCCGGCCGGGCTCCCAGGCGAGGGCTTGAATGGAGCGGCCGGGGCGGCTCTGCGCGCTGTGGGCGCTGCTGCTTTGCGCCCGCGGCGGCGCCGAGCCCACGGGTGAGTGCGACCCCTGGGGGTCCCCGGGAGGGGGGGGCGATAGGGTCGCGGCGGAGAGGCCGGCGAGAGCGCCGCAGGATTGAGGGACTCGGTGGGGCTGACGCCAGGGACAGTCCTTAGTAGCCCGTGCTCGGCGCTTCCCACCCCGGCTTCGAGGTGAGGGACCCTGGAGCGGCCGGGCTTCTCGGGGTTCTGGGCGGCGGCGGAGCCGAGAGACCCGGACAGGCCCCCGCACTTCTGTCGCGCGGTCGGCGAGAGCCAAGGAGACTGGCGCCAGGGTCGTAGGACCGAAACCGAGTCACGGCGTCGGAGGGTGGCGGGTCAGGATCCCGACTGTCGCCTGAGCGCCTGGGAGCGATGTGGGGCCGGGAGCTTGTGGGGCCGGGAGCTGTCCTGGAGCGCGAACGAGGTCCGGGCGAACCGGAGATCCCTTGTCCCGGACCACATGGGTCTGGCGAGGGGGGTGGGAGTTGAAGGGAACCCCTAAAGGTCCCAATCCTTGTAGACAAAGGACGTGAGGGTCGCGGCCTCCTCTGGCGTGCCAGAAATCCATTAGGAAAGCCGGAGCAGCATCCGGCGGATGCCTTCCCCCCTATTTAATAACCTTTATATTATTTTGGAATCCCTTTAGATTTACAGAAAGGCTGCAGATGGTAAAGACAGGTCGAGTATACTTCCCACCTGATGCGGCAGCTTATCGTTAAGCAGCCGTGTACAGTTCCTTTAGAAAGTTGGGGACTAGTGACGTCCTCACGGACAGTTCGTGGATTATGTGGCTTTCTGGACATTTAGGGTGACGATTTGGGGGCCAGATTTTATAGGACTTACTATCACTTTGATACCAACACTCAAAATTTGCGGATTGCATTTTTACCAGTGTGTTGTGCTTTGAAACCTTTCCTGAAGTGTTGATTGGGAAAGTTTGATGCCCTCTATTGATTCAGTCAACAAAACGTGTGCCATCTGCTCTGTGCCAGGCTGTGTCCTAGTGGCTGAGGACTCAGCGGGTGAAAAAAAAAAAAAAACCAGATCGTTTCCCTGCTGTGCTGAATGTCTGTGCTCTTGGTAAAGTCAGAAAGGGGAAAGAAAAAGTAACATGTAAGGTATGTCAGGTGGTACTAAACTCCTATGGTGAAAAACCAAAGCTGGGTAGGCCTTTGCCATCGCCATGGGTGGAACGACCTCACTGAAAAGGTAGCATCTGAATAGAGATCTGTGGGAGCTGAAATTTTCAGCCAATAATTATTCAGGGGCCTGCCTGGTTCAGTCCTGGGCAGGCTGTGGAGGTTCGCTAGCTCCTCAGTGGTTAGCATGGTCCTTGTCACCCAGGTGCCTCTAGTTCAGGTGAGGGAGATTCCACATTGTAATAACCATGGGGGGAAACTGCGGTTCGGAGAAGGGAAGGGACTTGTCTAGGATCACCCATCTCAGTCTCAGATTTTCATACTAGGCATCTAGCACCTTTCCTCCCACAGATTCCCTCCCACACACACACCTGAAACAACTGCCCTGCTGTCAACTCGGCAACTCCCAGCTTAATCAGCTTGCTCACTGTGGTTCTTGGTGACTTGATTACCTAGACTACAGAAACTTTCCCCCCCATTACAGTGCTGATAGAATTGCACTGAGGTAAGGTAAAGGAGGAAAGAAAAACAGGGGATACTGGTGTTGGTGGTCTGACATTTCCTGGCTATGGGACCCTGGGCTAGTCATTTCCCTCCCTTATGTGGTAGTTTTCTCATCTGTGAAAGGAGGAGGTCAAACTCTGTATGTTTGAAAGGCTCTTCCAACTCTTGGAAGTGTTTAGAAAAAATGATTTAGGTTCCCGGCTCAGTTTAGTCTCCTTGGGTGGGTAAGCCCACGTTGTGCTTGTCTTAATAACAAGCAGCACTTATGTAATGTTTATGCCAAGCAATGTGCTAACTTTTTCACTTGTACTCTTTCACTTAATCTTCACACACAACCTATCCTGTGGTGCTGTCTTATGCCCCATTTTTGGACAGGCAGAGCTTGGCGATAGGGTCGGGTCAGTTCCAGACCACTGTGGGGAAGCAAATAGCACAGCTAAAGCAAGACCTATGAGAGATTTGGTTTCCCAGTGCACGTCAAAGTCATGCTTACACTGAGTGGCAGTCTTAAATAGTGTGCAATAGCATATGTCTAAAAAATGTACATACTTGCATTAAATGTGACACAGAGGCCGGAAGCGAGCGCTTCCATTTAGAACAGGGGCAGTAGACTTGCTGGACACAAGGTGGCCACAAACTTTCAATGGATTTAAAAAAAAGAGATTAATAACATCTGCAAAGTGTAATAAAGTGAAACACGTTCAAACGAGGCATGCATGTGTACGAGGAGGCTGAGGCATGGCAAAGCTAAGATTCTTCTTGAAGCCTCGGAGGTGGTAGCATGGAGAAGACTGGTTCTACTCCAGCAGCTAGATTCCAGTGCCCTGGACCACTGTATTCAGTGCCTCTATTGCAGTGAGGGGAGACCTTGTCCGGGAGAGGAGCTGGGTGTCTCTAGGAGTAGCTGCGCTGGACTGGCTCAGATACATAAAGTATGTACAGTACTTTTGTACCTTTGTGGATCCATGAAAGTACGTACGGACCATTTGTTACAAAGCAAATGATCTTGTATTGGAGACTTGCTTTATCATTGCCAGACCGCATGGTCCAAACAAGTATATAAGGGTGGAGAAGACAGGAAACTCTGAGGGCTGGTAATTTCAGGAAAAGATAAAAGTTGAACTTGACTTTTAGGATGTGTGCAACTTGGGTAGGTGAAGGAGTTCTTCCCAGTGAGGGGAGCAGCAGCAGAGACTCAGAAGTGAGCATGAGTGTGCTCTTTTAGGGCTCAGCCAGAATCTCTGCGTGGCTGGAGGGTACTTAGGCAAAATCATCCAAGCAGAAGAGCTTCACCTGCCCTTGAAGGTGTAGTGTGGGGCAGAGACGATGTGGGAGATGACACTGGGAGGAGTGAGCCAGGGAGACTTGACTAGGGAAGGAAAATTGCTGGCGTGTGAAGCTTTGCAGATGCTGGCGTTCAAGGTCCCCACTAGAGCTGCGTTGTGATTCCCTTTTGTCCAAGGCCACGAGTGACATCTGCCTGGAGGGCCCAGCAGAGCACAGTGTGATTAAGAAAGATGTTGCGAGTAGAAATGGATAGAGATAAATGACTGAGTAGATATAAAGGAGAGAGATGGATGATTCATATGTAATTTTTGCATTTTTCTTAACTTTTCCCAAAATTTGCTGGCAGAGTCCGCCAACTGTGGTTGAATAGGAGAGAGCAAAAACTGCTAGGTGACCTGTTTTATTAGAAGAGCATCTATCGTACCTGTCAGTTCCCAGCTAGAGTAGGATGTTGTGCTAGATAACTAAACAGACTCACTCAAGGTTTGAAGTTTGTTTTTTATTATAATTTTTTAAAATTCAGGCAACATTGATTTACACCACTGTGTATGATTTAGAGATAGAAGATCACACCTCTTCGGGGGTATGTGACCATATCACACCCACCACCAAGGTGCCCACATATCTTTATCATAGTTTTGAAGTTGAGTTGAGGGAACAGTTCAGTTCCTCTCACCTTCCTGCTCACCTTTCCAAAGTTAGCAATCAACTCCTAAAAATGAACAAAATTAACAGCTAGGGGAAACTTAGCAGGCAGGAGGGACAATTGTTGTGTCTCAAAGACCGTAAAATCATGCCACAGAAAACCAAGATATCTGTACAGAACTCCTTTTTACCTCTTGGGAAGGAAAGAAAACAAATAGCTAACATTTATGTAGCACTAGTGCCATGTCAGCATTCTATCTGTATTAACTAATTTAAGCCTCTTAATCACCCTATTTTTGATAGGTTATTGCTGATATTTTTAAGTTATACATGAGAAAATGGAGGCAGAGAAAAGTGACTTGCCAGTTAGTAGCACAGCTGAGCGCAAGTGCTCTGGCTTCAGAGTTTCTGGGCTTCATCACTACCCACAGTGGAATGTGTCTTTCATACTGGGAGCCGTGAAAGACCTTTATAAGAAATACAGTCTCTGCTCATGTATGTGTGTGACTGGATGTTGTATCCACAAATGCATGTTGTATATATTTTAGCATTTCTAGACTGTGTTTAACATTTTATTGTGAACTAGAGTATGTGTATGTGTGTTTTGAAGTATAGGAAATGAAATGATCTTGAGAAGTGGAAGGAGACATTAGGGGGAGAAAAGAATGGCAGATAGCCACAAGTTGTCTGAAATGCAAACTGTGATCTGACAGGATATTTTAGAACAGTTGGGGGAAAAAAATTAAACACATTTGAGCGATTGGACATAGGGCAGGTTATTCTATTAAAATACTGAAGCTAAATACAGATTTTAAAAGATCCAAAGTTACATTGAAATTTGTGCTATGATTTAAATGAACCATAAATAGGTAATATTTTTATTATCAGGCTTTAATTTTTGTATGGGAGTGGGAGTGGGTGGGCAGGTGGAAGGAGTGTCAAGAAATGCTGAAGAATCCTGAAGTTTTTGCTAGAGTGTGTTTCTGGAAAGTGCCTGTTAAGGCAGGAAATTCTAATGTCGCTTGTAATCTTTGATAAAAACATTTTTGTTGGAGCCTCTACGCCTGACAAATGATTTGGCCTCAGAAATATCATTGAGGGGATATTAGCCAAAATGGAATAGCTGTCCGCTCCTGTAACATCTAAAACTCCAACACTGGTGGTGGTGTTGCCTGAGCCCTGGGTGCTTCCTCACTCTAGCTGGGTGGTGAGACTATACAGGAGTGCCTGGCATCCACAGTGCTGAGCCTACTGGGTGCTATTCCCCCCACAGTTGGACCCTGGGTCTATTTATGGAAAAACTTATGGTCAAAAACTTGGGAAAGAGGGAAGAAATATGAATCTTTGTAGGCTGTTATGTATGATTTTAACTGTTAGGGAGATCCTGGAGTGGTTGATTTTTTGGACAAATGGAATGTTTTGTTCAATTAATGGGGAAGGTATTGGTGTAAGTACTACAAAGTATTGGCTTAGAGCATGAACTATAACTGTTGGTTGATGCATTTGTTTTAATTAATAACTTATATTATTGATTAATGTAATATAAATTAATTTATACTGAAGGCCGGGCACAGTGGGTCATGCCTGTAAGCTTCAGCTTATGAAGCGGCCGGGGCTAGGGATCGTAGTTCGAGTCCTGCCTGGGGCCCATAGTGAGACCTAGCTCCAAAAAAATAGCTGGGTGTGGTGGCACGTGCCTGTAATCCCAGCTACCTGGGAAGCTGAGACTGGGGATTGCTTGAGTCTGTGGTACCCCAGACAACAAGAGCCTGCGGTTCCATGGGCAAAAAATAGCGAGACCTAGTCTCAAAAAAAAAAATTAATTTATATTGACCATTGAGTGATAGAAATCATTATATAAATATTTTTATAATTAAATATTTAAAATTAATTGTTTTAAAATTAATTGTTTTAAAATTAATTTAAATATAAAAAATATAAATTCATTTAAATTAATTATTTCAAAAGAATTAATATTTAAAATTAAATACTTAAAATTTATTATATGAGTATACTAATATAAATTATATTGATTAATATAAATTATTAATTATGATTGACTCACAGTAATGAAGTGATTCACAAAGTTGCAAAGGTAGGACAATGAATTCCTGTGTACCCTTTCCCTAGTTTTTGGGAGACAGTTTGATTGTCCTGGTCTCAGAAGTTTTCAGGTAGCTTTGAAATGAGGTTTCCTTCCCCTGCCATCATGTATTGCTTCATATTTGGCAGAAGCTTTAAAATGCCTTTCCCTGATCTCACAGCTGCATCCAAAATAATAGATTCAGTAACTGTGTGGTGGAGAAAGGGTGAGTTTTCTCTAAATGACACTGATTCACAGTCTCTCTTCTTTCCTTTCCCTTTTCAGAGTACTCAAAACCACATTTCCAGATGTTTAGCATCAGACCTTAGGGGAACTACAAGGGCTGTTAAATCTCTTTTTCAGTACTTTTGGGAAAAGTTATCAAAACAATAAGTAGGTCAAGTTAGCAAGCATGATTAATCATGAGCTGCTTAAACTCACTGTCATAGAAGTGCTGCCATTGGAAAGATTGTTTTGAAGGTGAAGTGGATCCCCAGTGTACAGAACCCCAAATTCCAGCAGGAAGAAAACTTAGAAATTTCAGAATATACTCTTCTCAGTGTTCACAGTAGAGCAAATAGTTAAGAATGTGGCCTCGGAGGCACATTTTCTGGGTTTGTACTCACCTGTCATTTCCCGGTCATTGGATATGGGACCAGTGACTGGCCCTGTGCCTCAGCTCCCTCATCTCTAAGAAGCAACTGGTAGTAGTCCTGTGAGGAGTCTACAGATTATTTTGTGTGAAGAATACTTCGAAGTACCTTGAACTTTGAAAGAAGACAGAAAAAGATGAATACCGAATGATAGCACTGATATGTGAGGGAAAGCAAACAAAAGGTCAAGAAAATATTAAAACTAACAAACTGATAACAGAATTAAAGTGTACAGTAAGGGAGAGGGAGTGAAGGAAGGGGAAACTAGAGGAGGGATGAGCACAAGGGATCAGGATGATGGTTCACAGGTGACAAGGTGGTGGGAGAACTTTGGGTTATACAATAATGTAAAAGAAAAAAAAATATATATATATAATCAATTTAAAAAGTACCTAGCACTTGCATATTAGATTTTGTTGACTCAATTCTAGTTTTGGCCTTTAGGACTTGGATTAAATGAACTCTATTGAAAGCCCTGGCTGACGTCAATAATGCATTTCTTATTTTTAGCAGAATCTCAGATGCCTGTGACAAATTTGAGTGTTTCTGTGGAAAACCTCTGCACTGTGGTGTGGACATGGAATCCTCCTGAGGGAGCCAGCCCAAATTGTAGTCTGTGGTATTTTAGTCATTTCGGCAACAAACAAGATAAGGTAAATTTTCTGGAACATATGGCATTGATGAGGTAAAGTAAATACTGTGGACTGGAACCAAGAGTACAGAAAATTCTGATGTCACTTCAAAGTAGAGATTTTATTATAAGTTGTGTTCAAATTTTAACTGGGAAAATTACAGAAAAACTGTTGGCAAAGTTAGACATTTGAAAATCTTTGCTTACTCTATGATAAATATACAATTGCTATGACTTGGAAGAAATATTTTATATTTTTATCTAGTAGGCACTCAACAATTTTGCTAAAGTTGGTGCTTATACTCCTACCAATAGCCTTGTATTAATGGACTGCATCTCAGTTTCCCAGGGAATTTTCCCATTTACTACTTTGCTAGTTATGTGCACAGATACATACGTAAGAACCATGTGACACACAAGTAAATGGCCACAAGGAAGGTGAAAAAACAAGATGTTTGAGACACGTGGGGTTGACTGGGTTTCCATATATCTGCGGGAAAAATTTTAGTTTTTCCAATCATGTGTAGTCGAGTTAATTTTTGTTATCAAGATTGTACAATTTGTGGTTCTTTGTGATAATCTTATCCAGTGGAATTTTCTCTTGGGCCTTATTGTCTCATAATCCCTTCCAGTTAACATGTGGGGTTTTTCAAAGCATCAGCTCAAATCTGTTTTATATCTTTATGCCTTCTTTTATTGTGTGTGTGTGTGTGTGTGTGTGTGTGTGTGTGTTGGGGGTACGGGGCAAGGGGATGAAGTGGGGGATGCTCAGGTTTGAATCTGTCCAGGACTTTGAGGAGGCTGAATGAGGAGTTATCAGTGACCATGAGTTAGACTGGTGAATTGGGAAATCACTGTGTTCAAGGAACTTAGGTGACTGGAAGAGTTAGATTCTACTGGTCTACAACTTTAAGTTCCTTCAGTGGTCTGGGTAAATTACCTAACCACTTTGAACCTGACTTTTCTTGTAGAATGGGGCTCTACTCACTTCCCTGGCTTACTGGGACGTAGGAAATAATGTGCGAAAACTCCATAAAGTGAAAGTGCAACAGGCTGTTTCACTGGCGGGGAAATTTGCTAATCTGCCTCCCTCGCCTCTTTCCTGTTGAGTGAGATATTAATTATGGTAGGTATTAATTGACAAAAATTGAGACAAGTCAGGAGTATTTGAATTAGAAAAAAGGTCCTCTGAATGCGGAAACTTGTAATACTTCTGACAGCGAAACAAGAGCAGCAGGTTCCCCTTTTCATTCTGTTGGCTTCCTCTTGTGCCAAAGGAGTGGCTTTAGGTATTTGGAGTCTTAGTGGCATATTTTTTGTTTATTCACTTTTGACAAATTTTAGGAAAGATCCATAAGTGCTTTACCAAAATACACCTTCACCTAGATAGTCTTGAGTCTTAAAGAAATTCCCAGTCAAGACCAACTCTGTATGTACCTTATGTACCTTCTATCCCAGGTGTGGAGTCGACTGTACAGCCTAGTTTGTGTAAGTATACTCTAGGATGGTCACACAATGATGAAACACCCAAAAGATGAATTTCTCAGAACATAGCTGTGGTTAACCAATGCAGTATCCAATTGAAACCCTAGGAAAGGTCAGCTTTTTTTCTAACAAAGCCCTTTTCATGTGCCTGTCAGCCATACTCAAGGATCAGTCAGGTAGACATGGTAATATTCTAGCCTTGAAATGGATAATTCCTCCGTGTACTTATAGAAGTTTAGATTTAGAACTAGCTTTTGGAGGCAGTGGAGTCAGAATTGGGTTTGAAATTTTGTCTCCTTCCCCCTTTAAGTTGTGTGGACTTGGGAAAGTTGCTAGACCTCTCTGAGCCTGCCTTTCCTGGTTCGTAAAATTCAGGGAGAAGAGGGCCTAATAATCCCACCTACTTCATATGAATGGACATGATGTTCCTGAGGCACCTGGTACAGAGTTATGCTCAGTAGCTGTTTGCTTTCATTATTTCATTCGGTTGAATCATATAAAATGATTGCTTTTATAGGTCATATTATATGGTTCAACATAATATTACCATTTAATCTTGTTCTCCTTACTTTGTTCAAGAGACCAGATGGAGACCATACAGGATGAGCTTTGCCTGAGGTGGCTCATATATTCCAGCCACTTGACAGCTTCCACGACTCTTAGTCATCTTAGATGACTCTTAGTTGTGAAAAACATGCATTATCCACCCCTCCATCCCAATCAGAATGGGAAATTTCCTATGTGGATCTTGAAGTTTAGAATCCTGAAGTTGAGAATGAATGACAGGAGTGAGTTTTCTTTCCTCCTTCTGTCCTTTCCATACAGTATTAACAACATAAAACAAAACTGAGTGTCTTTTATAACACATCTGGAATCAGTGGCTTTATGAGAGTTTGTACATATTGGGGGCTCTGGCAGTTATTTCAAGGTTCCAAGTTAGTAAACGAGAGAAACTCTTGGAGTCATTTTCAGTCTTCAGATTGGTGGACCATTCAGAGGAGAGGCAGGGATTCCAAGATGATTTCTAAAAAAGAAAAGATTAGCGCAAGTGGCTGCTATGCAGCAGCATGGTTTCAGCAACATCTAGGGGTCCCCACTCTGCCAGCAGAAGGATCACGAGTCAGATTTGAAATCACTTTTCCTAGCTCTTTTCCTTTTCTTAAATCTCATTTCCCTATCACTCTTCCCTAGTGAGAGGGAAGGTAAATATATTCAAGGGCCCTTGTTCCATCCAGACAGACAGAAGCTGAAGTTGATTCCCTTTTCCTTCTGAAAAGGAAAGCTGAAATTCAGAAAAGTGCAATCCAACAGCATAGATCTAGGTCTTGAGGAGAGGGATCAGTTCAGACGCTGGCCTTGGCTTTTGATAAATTTTCGAAGGAAGCCAGATTCCCTAAGGGGTGGAGCATATTGTCATAAGGCAGTTACCAGTGAAATGAGTCAGTGCAACAGAAAGTCACATGGGAGCCCCACGCATATCTCATCTAGATTTGCTGGGAGGAATTTCTTTCCTTGTTTGATAGAGAAAGGTACCCGTAACTTGATGATTGTGGACAATCAAGGTTTCTACTTTTTTCCCCTGTCAATTTAATATTTACCTTGAACTTTGAAAGAGTCTTAAAATTTACTTTATACCCCAACCCACTTTCTCTTTTCTAACGAATTTTGTTACTCATATACCCCCAAACGTAAAATTCAGATTTAGGTATTAAAATATTTTTTCAATTAAAAAAATCCCATCATTATAAAAATCTTTTGTAATAAAACAGCCTTGTCAAGGGAACTCTATCTCATGGAGTAAGAGAACTGGGCTTTTCCTATGATGATTCTCACTGATGACATTTCTTCATCCAAACACTTCCCCCACCACGCCCTCAAAGGGCAAATGCAGGGTGCTTTGTAAAATTGTGAGGGTACTGGAATTTGCCCTGGCCATCCTTGGCCCAGGCTTCAGATTCTCAGGCTGAGAAAGCTCCTTTCCTCAGCACAGATTCATCACTCAAGGGCCCATTCCTTGACTTTGCCATGAGAACACTGGGGGTGAAAAGTTCCAGAGAGCCTTCTGGCAACATAGTTAGTGTGTTCCGTCACTATAGATAGAAACGCTGCAGAAAGCCAAATGATGTGTAGATTTCTGGGCAAGGAGTCCACAATTAGTTTTTAAAATGTACAAGGCAACCAAAAGCTGGAGGCCCCGCTGAAGGTAAGCACAGCTTTGTCAGTAGGACAGAAATGCTTAGTGTCCGAGGAGCTAAATCACCGTTTTCTCCGGGCTAGAATTTTGTGTGCAGACTTGGCTTTTTCTTTCCTACCACAACTGACCCACCAACTCTGTTATCAAAGTGCTGCCTTGCCTGGGTCTAAGAGCTGTCCTTTTTTCTAAAAAGTGCTTTTTTCCCATGCCTCAGTAATGGCTCATTAGTTGTTGGTTTGCTATCTACTCCCAACCCCCAGGAGTGTCCTTGAGTTCTGCTTTGGAGAATATCTTCCAGTTGCCCTCATGCTCAACTGGCAACAGGCGTGTGAGTGCAGAAGGGCCCCTTCGAGTAATTAGAGGTTACTATGACAAATTTTCTCTTTCGTGGCCATCAGCACGTATTTAAAAGGAAATGCTATCTCCAACTCGAGGCAGAAACTATTGCAAAACAGGAAACTCCTGTTAATCAGGAGCTCTGATTTAAAGCAGCTCCATTCTTAATTTTTCCAACTCTGTCACCCGGGGAAATGTTAATTTCCTAAAGAACCTTTTAATCTCATTAGTCTAAATCCTAATAATCAGATTTGTGACTAAAATCTATATGTCTTCTGAGTGTTGACTTTCTGCAATTCTATAGCAATTACCTACTTTTCAGAATCAGAGGGTGAATTGCCCAGTGTGGATAATAGTCCTTAGCATTAATATGCGCATCTGATTGTCAGAATGGCTAAAGAGTACAAAAAGATATTTAATGGCATCTTTCTCTGGCCCACAGTCTCCCTTTCTTTCCTTCTTTCCCTCACATTTGACTGGATTACTGTGCCCTTAAGGCAGCTTTTACTTTGATTTTGATGGTATGCTACATCTTGGACTTGAATTGTGATCATCTTGTTGCTTTTCACTTGAAGTTACTTTCAGACAGTTGATATGCTACCATGGTAGGTTTGTAGGGAAAAGTCATTTAAATATGGGAAATTGTCTTTTACTTATACTGGAATTTTGCACAGTAACAATGCTGACATTTGGTACAGGATAATTCTTTGTGTTGGGAGGGAAGGCTGTCGGTGTTTAGCAACATCCTTGGCCTCCCCCTACTAGATGCCAGTAGTAACCTCTTTCCAAGATATGACAACCCAAAGGGGTCCTAGACAACACCAAGTAGCTCCAGAACTGAGGTTTCACAATCACCCCACTTAGAGAATCAATGATCTATTCGGTCGAAGAACTTTCAGTTATTTTTTTCCACATTTGGGCATGCTTATGTTTTATTACTCGAGTGCATTTCCATGTGTTTGCTACAGCAATGCCTTTTTAAAATTTTCCAACCATAGCAAATTGCTCCAGAGACTCGTCGTCTGGAAGAAGTGGCTCTGAATGAAAGGATATGTCTGCACGTGGGAACCCAGTGTAGCACCAGTGAAAGTGAGAAGCCTAGCATTCTGAAGGAGAAGTGCACCCCACCCCCTGAAGGTAATAACAGAAACCACTTTCTCTTAGTATTTAGATAATGAAGCCAATGTATCCATCAGCTTATGATCAGTGTTCATTAATTCATTCAGTTATCAAACACTTGCGGAGTCTAACAAGTCCCAAAAGGTACTGGCAATACAATAAGTATGAGGGTATCCCTGCCTTCAAGCTGTACACAGACAATCTGAATAATGATGCGGCATAGTTATACAATAGCACTTAATGATTTGGAAAACACACACACACATATCCCCTAAACCTGATCTTACCAACTTGTGAAGTGAGCAAGGCATGTATATCCACTTTATGTGGAAGAAGGATATTGAGTGAGTTGCTGTGGGTCTTCAGACTCCAGGTCTAATGCTTAAAAAAAAAAGTTACTGTCTTATTCATTCTATAGAGAAATTGGTTTCACATACAGGATAGAGAAAGGAAAAATGAGCTGACTAGTTTAACTTCAACTCAAGACAAGCCCCAGGAAAAGCTGCCAAGTAGTCAGGTTGATCGTTATTGCCCAACTCCTTTCCCACACATCACTTCGTGTCTTTCCTCCTTTTCTCTGATGGACAGGAAATAGCATATACAGTTTAACAACAGGGCTCCCAGAGCCCAGATGGCTAACTTCAGATCTCAGCTCTGCCAGCTGCTGGTCACATGACCTAAGGCAGATCACGTAGCCCTTTCTCCCTTCATTTTTCTCGTCTGTAAACAGGGCTGATTGTACCTACCTCCCAGGGTTGAGAGGATGACACAGTCCGTCTTGTGAGGGCCTAGGATTGTGTTTGTTCAAGAGTAAATGTTGTGTCCATATTATCTGTTAATATTACTTGCTCCCTTGTTTGGGAGTTGTTTACATTTTCACATTCATTTAGGAATGACTTAGTCATTGCCTTGATTGCTATATTACGTGAACTTTAACCTCTTCCTACAATTAGGGATATAAGAGTTAGGGTTCCCTCGGTGATAGTAAAGATTTTTTTTTTTAGTTTCAGAAGACAGAGTTGTGAACAGATTAGATTTTAATTTTCTGTCCTGGATCCCCTTCTGAGTACAATGAAGTGAAGGATTGGTGGTTAGTTTTCTGGTAAATCAGCATCAAAAACCCTTATCAATCCCCATGCCCCAGAGTGTTGGCTAATCTTCTCTGCAAGGAGAGATGACTGGTAAACCTTCTTCTGGATATTCTAGGTGATCCGGAGTCAGCTGTGACTGCGCTACAATGTGTTCTGCACAACCTGAGATACATGAAGTGTTCTTGGCTCCCTGGAAAAAATACAAGTCCTGATACTAACTATACTCTCTCCTATTGGTGAGTATGTACAGAAGACTAACAGGGGTAGGACTGACCACAATGGTGTTAGAAGCCTTTGGAACTAACCTAGTTAAAAAAAAAAAAAGAACAGTTTGTTCTTTCCTGCAAATCCAAAATATGAGTAGTTTGCTTTGGTGGAAAACACATCTGCTTTTGGTATCTACTTGAAAAAAAATCCACAGGATATTGCAAAAAGGGTACAGGGAGAGGCGAGTTTCTCCCAATGGGAATTGCTCATATAACTAGGGTGTTATATCCAAACTAGAAAGTTGGCATTGGCACAGTCTGCTCACCTTGTTCAGATTTCACCAATGTTACATATACTCATTGTGTGAGTGTATGTATGTGTGTGTAGTCTATGTAGTTTTATAGCATATGTAGATACAGAACAGTTCCATTACCATAAGGATCCTTAGAGTTACCCTTACTCTTTTATAGCTACTGTCATCTCCCACCCACCCCTCCCCCGTGCACTCCTTTCTCCATTTTCTAACCTCTGGCAACCACTAATCTGTTTTCTATTTTGGTAATTTTGTAATCACAAAAATGTTACTGGAATGGAGATAAATGGCATGTAACCATTTAAGGCTGATTTTTCACATTGTATAATACCCTTAAAATCCATTCAGGTTGTCTGTTGAAAGGTGATAGATAATTCATTCCTGTTTATTGCTGAGTAATATTCTATAATGTGGATGTACCAAATTTTTTTTGAAATATTCATTCTTTAAAGGATATCTCAGTCGGTTCAATTTTTTGTTATTTTAAATAAAAATGCTCTAAATAGTCATGTTTAGCCTTTTATATAAGCATAACTTATTTCTTCATAGTAAGTGCCCAAGAGTGCAGTTGCTGGGCCATACAACAATTGCATATTCGTTTTAGAAAGATCTGCTAAACTATTTTCTAGAGTGGCTGTACCATTTTACATTCCCATTGGCAATATAAGTGATTGGTGTTTATTGTGGAAACAAAAATTGTTTGATGCCCAGGGTCAAAACGTAGTTTGCATCCCCACAAAGCAACTTACATTGTTTATGTGTGTCTATAGCTAAGAATTATGTTAAATTTCTAAATTGCTTTGAAATCATCTCCTTTTCCTTTGAACTTACAATTATTAGCAGCAGAAAGAGGAAGACAAGACTAGGTTAGAATTCATTAAACATACTTAGCACTTATTGTGGTAAGCAGAGATGGGTGGCAGAGATGAGAAACATGTTTCTGCTCCTAAAACTTAAAATGTACATAGGGAGACAGGATCAAACACAATTACCTATAGAGGCACATCCCAGGGATTTTGCAAGTTCAATTCTTGGGCACTGTGATAAAGTGAATATTGCAATAAAGCAAGTCACACAAATATTTTTAGTTTCCCAGTACATACAAAAGTTATGTTTGCATTATAGTATAGTCTATTGAGTGTACAATGATACTACATATTAAAAACAATATATACCTGAACTTTACATAATAAAACACTTTTACTTTAATAAAAAACTTAAAACAATCAAAAATTTACAAAGCAGTGCACATGCCTTAATTAAATGGGATGTAAAAACTCAAGATGAGCTCTTGCTATTGCAAAAATGACACTAATAGACTTGCTCAGTGCAAGGTTGTTGCAGATCTTCAATTTTTAAAAACTGCAATATGTACACAACACAATAAAACGAAGTGCAATAAAGCAAGGTATATCTGGATAAAAATAAGCATGTGATGAGGCTTGTAAAGGTATATACAGACTCTTGTGAGACGCTAGGGTGGAACTGAAGTTGATGGTAACCAGAAGCTGGGAAGCTCCAATGAAGGGGGAGGACAGCACAGATAGGGGAATTTCTTAGAGGCTCGCCCCTGGCCTCTTTTCTCTGGGAAAGAGAGTTCTAAGGAATGGGGATATTTAGTCAGTGAATTACTAGTGTAGGGAAGTAGGAGGTCTAGCATAGGCAGTCTGCTCTCCATATGACCTTGTCCTCCTTTATATCTTTCATTAAAATGGGTTCTGAGAGAATGGGGTATGAGGTTCAGGCCTTTTGAAGCTGCAGGATAAACATGAAATGTTCATTTTGCCTGAGGACCTGATGAAAGTATTGTTGGTATAGTAAAGCACTCATGGTTATATCAGGGAATGAAATGCAAAAAACCCATGAATTTTTGAACAAAAAACTCCAAAACTGTTCCAGGGGTTCATACACACTCTCTGCCCCTATTCCACTGCAGGTGAAGCCATGTGGCCTTGAGACTATGATTCAGTCTGGAGGTTTTTTTCTGATTGAACTATTTCTCTTTTGAGGCTTTGTAGGTTCAGTTTCCTCCTTGGGGTACCTGTTGTTTCTCCTTAACCTAAACCCTTAAGCAGCTTCCTGATGGCTTTGGGATAAAGTCCAAAGTCCTCAGCATGATAGACAATGACATTTTTTTAAATCTGGCTTCTGTCTTTCAAACCTCAGTCTCCTTCCCTCTATGTTTTTCCACCCCTCTTGCGCCTATAATTCAGCCCACATTGAACTGCTTTCACCTCCTAAAACTGACTCTTCAAATGCTCCAACTAGTGAAATTCAAACCATTTTGAGCAGAATAGTGAATGCAATCCGTGTCCCCTCACAGCCCCTGCCTTGCCATTTCACCTGGCTGCCTCCTACTTGCCTTCTCTTCTGGGTTCAGATAGAACTTCCTCTTCAGAAAGTCTTCCTTGACCCCTCACGACACCTGCCCAGCAGTGGTGTCCCATAGCACCTTGCACTTTCCCATGTGCTTGGTGGTAGTAAGTTGTGTTGTCATTTCCTGTTTGCTAGTGGTAACCTCCTCAGCCAGCCTTCTCGCTGGAGAGCAGAACCGTGTCTTGTTTCAACTGGTGCCAGATACGTGGTAGATGGTGCATAAATCACCTTGGAGTGTTTCGTAGTATCTCAAGCTAGAGAACATTGGGGCCTGGGGCGAGTGAGGGCTTATGACATCTAAACAACTGAAAAGTGATAGAATTCAGGAAGAAGAGAGGACTGAGTAGCTTTGATTCCCTGAAGAACTGCTAGTAAAGGCCAGAGAAGTGAGCATACAAGGACTCACCTGGCCCTGATGTCCAGGGCTAGCCTAGAGAGATCTGTTACTAGAGGCTTTTCAGATGTCTTTCTGGTTACTGGTAAATCACAAGGAAAATCTTTGAAGAGTGTGTGTCTGCGAAAGGGCAGGGAAAGAAGGGAAGAAGTTTTAAAACTGTATCTTTTCCATGGCTGACTGTACAGGAAAGTTACCCAAATGTAAGAATCAGCATGGCTTAGTCCTCACAGCTATTTTAAGAGAAAAATAGGGAAGTGCCTTGGGGTGTAAGTCACTGCAGACCAAGTTGCAGCGCCTATTGCAAAACAGCACCCCCTTTTGCATGAAAGAATTACAAAAACCCAATTTGTACAAGGGTTCTTTGTTCTCTGGTTGAAGTAATCCTCTTCCAGGTTGATGTAGAGTCCTAGCAGATGGTGCTTGGGCTGGTTTTCAGCCTTTGGTTGACGCCTTTTTGTGGAACACTATCTACAGCTGTTGAGGGTAGCTCAAGAATCCATCTCAACAGTGGGATTTCATGGGGCTCTGTCCGGGTATCAGGAATACCACTTCTTGTCATAAATATTCCCAGAGCTGATCTTCTGCTTGAGCTCTTCCTGAAGTATCAAGCTGTCCCATTCAGGAACCACTAGTGATTATTTACATTTTAATTTAAATGAATGCAAATTAGGTCAGATGAAAATTTCGTTTTTCCATTCTTAGTAGCCAATCAATCTCTCATGTAGGCTAAGTGGTTAATGGCTCCTGAGTGGGATGGCATGAACTGAATATTTCTCTAATCCCAGAAAGTTTGGGTATAGTTTCTTTCTCTTCTGCCCTCACCACTCCGCATCTGATTCTATTTTGGAGCCACACTACCGTCTGTGTTCACATCTTGGCTCTCTTCCTTACCAGCAGTGTCATCTGGGCCAAGTCCCTCCTCTCTGAGTCTCAGTTTTGTAATCTGTAAAAAAAGAAGCAGTCAGAGTGACTGCTTTATAAGGTTGTCATGAGGACTGTTATTGTATGAAAAGTGTTTGGTCTTGGACCTAACTGCTAACATGTAGAGCGTAAACACTCCGTATGTAATAGTTATGTGGTAGTTCCCCCAATCCCTTGTTATCCAAGGTTTCACTTTCTGAAGTTGCAGTCCCCAGGATCAACTGTGGTCCAGAAATATTACTTATAGTAAAATATTTTGAGAGACAGAGAGAGAAACCACATTCACATCATTTTGATCATTAGTTACGTTTAATCTCTTACTATGGCTAGTTTATACATTAGACTTTATCATAGGCATGTATGTTTAGGGAATAACAGTATATATAGGATTCTCTACTATCTGCAGCTTCAGGCTGCTACTGGGGCCTTGGAATACATCCCTGGTGAATAAGGGGAGACTGCCAATCAAAGCCACAAGGCAAAGCTGAGGATCAAGCACTGGAAATTGGTTTAGGCATCAGTTTCTGTCACCTCACATTGTTTTGCTAATCTCCAATCAGAAAAGAGTCAGTTTGAAGCCCCAGAACAGTGCCCTTCAGGGACCATCTGCTCTCAAAGGAACCTGACTTTAATAACTACAGATTAGCCATGCCAGAGAATTTTAGGGAATTTCTTACCACACGAGTCATCTTCAGAGCTGAGGGAATAGTCTTTAATTTGTCCACTTCCTCCTTATGTTTGCAGTGTGATTCTGTGGAGGAATTCAGCATGTGAATTTTAACAACCACACCTGAAACACCGTCTGTTTATTTTATCATTTTAATCTTTCATAAGAAGTCTGAAAAAAAGTTGTCTGTTCAAAACCCATATTTCCCCTGTTATTATTTTGTTTAAATGACAATAAATATAAAAAAGATTCATAACTAAAATCCATGAGAATATATGTAGTAGCCTGGTAGAAGAATGAGAAAGGAATCTCCAAGATGGTCCCCAAGAAGAGTTCTTTCCATTATTTGAAAAAGAATTAATTTCCATAGTTTTCTTTTGTTATGTAACATTTGTCACAAGTTTCTTCAGTTTCTGTTTCTAACTGTGGGCGGAAAACATTCCAAGATTTGTGATCTAAAAGCTAGTTAGGACAGTAACTTAATTTTCAAAAGATTGTTTTCATTCATGAACCTCAAGGGCTACCACTAAGAGAAGAACTTTAAATACTGTCTCTTAAGGGAGAAAAACATTTTCTGTATTGAAACGTTTCTTTGTATAGTCTTGCAAGAAGTCAATATGTGAGATCTGAAGGTTTTTTTTAAAATTTTATATATAGCCAAAAACGTTAGGTTATAAGGAAAAAGGAAGGGAGAAAGACACAAGCACATAAGCGGGCAGAAAGAGTTGCCATATTATGTTTACAACAAACTTGAGAAGAACGTACAGAGATTTGCCATGTTCCCCTTACCCCAACACATAGAAGGCCTGCCCCATGATTAACACCCACCAGAGTGGCGCCTTTGTTACCAAGGGTAAACCTATATTGACACTTCAAAATCACCCAGTGTCCATCACTCCCTTAGGGCACAATCTCAGTATTGTACATTCTAAGGGGGTGGAGAAATATATAATGACCTATCCATTGTTATATCAGAGAGAATATTGTCACATCCTTAAAAATCCTCTGTGCTCTACCTATTCATCTCTCCCTCCACAACCCCTGGCAGCCACTGGTTTTCACTTTCCCCATAGTTTTGCTTCCTCAGAATGTCATATAGTTGGAATCTGACAGTTTGTACCTTTCCCAGATGAATGTCTTTCACTGATAACATGTATTTACATCCTTTGTGTCTTTTAGTGACTTGATAGCCCACTTATTTTTAGTGTTAAATAATATTCTATTGTCAGAATATGCCACACTTTATTCATTAGTTCACTTACTGAAGGACATCTTGGTTGCATTTCAGTTTTGGCAATTATGAATAAAGCCCTATCAATATTTATATGCAGGTTTTTGTGTGGACATGTTTTCAGCTTCTTTGGGTAAATACGAAGGAGAATGATTGCTGTAAATGTTTACTTTTGTAAGAAACTGCCAAACTGTCTTTCAAAGTGAGTGTATCACTTGGCATTCCCACTGGTAATGAACGAGAGTTCCTGTTGTTCCATGTTCTTGCCAGTGTTTGGTGTTGTCAGTGTTCTGGAGTTTGGCCATCCTAATAGGTGTGTAGTAGTATCTCCTGGTTTGAATGTGCATTTCCCTGATGACATATGATGTGGAACATCTTTTCATAGGTTTATTTTCTAACTGCATATGTTCTTTGGTGGATTTTCTTTGGCTTATTTTTCATTTGGGTTATTGTTTTCTTACTGTGGAGTTTTAAGAATTTTGGTATGTTCTAGCTAGCAGTCTTTTTTTTTTTTTTAGAGACTAGGTCTTGCTATGTTGCTTGGGGTACTCCCAAACCTGCGAACTCAAGTGATTCCCTACCCCCAACCTCCCAAGGCTGGGATTACAGGCACGTACTACCACACACAGCTATTTTTTGAGACTAGGTCTTACTATGTTGCCCGGGGTAGTCTCGAACCTATGGACTCAAACGATTCCTAACCTCAACATCCCAAGGCTGGAATTAAAAGCATGTGCCACCATGCCCAGCAGCTTGCAGTCTTTTATCAGATGTGTCTTTCACAAATATTTTCTCCCCATCAATGTTTTTTTTTCTCATTGTCTTGACATTGTCTTTCATAGAACAAAGTTTTTAATTTTAATGAAGTCTGAGAGTTATCAAATGAGTTCTTTCATGGGTTAAACCTTTGTATCTAAAAAATCATCACCATACCCACGGTTATCTAAGTTTTCTCCTGTTATTTTCTAGGAGTTCTGTAGTTTTAATTTTACATTTATGTCTAACATTTTAGTTTAGTTTTGTGGCAGTTAGAATGTCTATGACTAGCTTCATTTTTTCATGTCGATGTCCAGTTGTTCCAGTACGATTTGTGGAAAGGCTGTCTTTGCTCTGTTGTGTTGCCTGTGCTCTTTTATCAAAGGTTGATTGACTTGTAGGAGTGGATCTGAATTTATAAAATCTGATTTGCAGCAGAATCCCCTTAAAGTTGCTGTCAAGCACTGATTCCTAGATGGTGAGCAAAACCTAGGTCAGATTCCCTGGGAGCGGGTCTGAGGAATTTGTACTTTAAATTACCGCAGACAACTCAGAGGTAATGGGTCAAGGTCCTGAGACTCTTTAGTCTTATCTTAGTTGATTTTTTTAAAGTTTTCTTGCTTTTCAGTAGAATCTTTGCCCAAGTTCTGTTGTGCCTGGTAATGTAAGGGTTGACTCTGTGTCTTCTGCCAGTTACTACAAAACAGAGTCCTTTGGCAGCCTTTCCAAAACAATGTAAGGAGCACATTCTCTCTGCCTGCACTGTGCTAAGTGCTTATGGAGGAAGGTGTGTGGTGAGGTCTTTGAAATGGGAAATAAGATAGCAGCTGTGATGGTCATGGAAGGCATTTGAAGTCACATGGTCACGTAAAACCTGGAAAGTCATTGTGCTAAAAAAGGTTTACACACCAGCTTTTCCTTTGTTCTGACTAACATTGATCTGGCAGCGATTGTGGGCACTAATGAAAGTGGAACAGGTCAATCTGGAGATAATAAGAAGCCTGACATGATTGGAGCCTAAAACAGGATGAGGGCGGTGGGCCTCTCAAGGGAGAGAATCTGAGAAGCTATGAAAAGGAAGAAATAACAGAAGTTGGCCGGAGAATATTGGGAATAGAGGGGAGAAAGGACATTTTAAATGATCTAATTGACAAGCCCAGAGAAAATGAGCTCTGACCAAAGGAATTTGGGAAGTTGAAGAAAAGGCAGTTTGGTAGAGAAAACGGGGCACGTATTTTTCATGTACGTATTTGAGGCAAGAGTGCAACACTCACCTCGAGCAATTAGAGATCTAGGAACTCCCTACAAGGTGAGAGGTCATGACTAGAAATGCTCAGCATAGATATAGGGGCTAGAAGTGATCAGATGGGGGTGAGTAGATGAGGGAGTAAGAAATAAAAGAGAATGTATGGAGGATGGAGGACTGCATGTGAAGCCTCTGAGAAGAGGAAGGAGAGAGGAACACGCCAAGAAAACAGAGAAGGGACAGGCAGAGGTACCAGAGGAGAGCCATGGAATTCAGTAGCTGCTTCATCTTCAAGAAGCATAGGTTCTGCTGTCAGCCATTTAACATTTTCTTTCTTTTTTTTTAATTTTTAAATTTTATTTTTGGATTTTTCACAATACATGATTGTATGATTGCTGATCCCCATGAGTGTACCCCACCACACCACATCCCCTCTGGTCACTTTGCCTCCTTTCTTTTTGTTGTTTGTCCATGTTTAGCCCTTTAGTCTTTTTTTTTTTCTTTTCTGGATCCATTTCCTCAACCTTGGTGAGGGTGCAATTTCCCGGGAGTTGGTAGAGCGTGCTGTTTATCATTCCTGTACTGCTTTTGCCTTCCTAGGCCTATTGGAGCACCTTTGGCTTGTATGATTGTTTCTTGTTTCTTGGTGGGTCTCATCTCCGCAGTTTCTGCAACATTTAACAAATGTCTTGATGCAGAAAGGGAAAAGGAGCAAGGTCTCCTATGGTTTCCACAGCCATTGAAAGTACGAGTTGTCATCAAAAATGAACATTCTTAACTTCTGCAGTATGAAATAGAGCCATATTATAACCCAGGTTTTTACAGAAGCGACCTTGTGTCTTTGTGAAAACTGCTTTCCATGGACATCTTTTAGCTGTTAAAAACAAAACTTCTGTCCTTTTCTGTCCTTGTTTCTTGCATGCTTTGTCAGAATAATGCGGAAGGTTTTGTCATTTTCTCTTGTAGGCACAGGAGCCTGAAGGAAATTCATCAGTGTGAAAACTTCATCAGAGAAGGTCAACACATCAGCTGTTCCTTTTCTCTGACTAAAATGCCAGATTCCAATTTAGAGCAGCACAATGTCCAAATAATGGTCCGGGATAATGAGGGAAAGATTAGACCATCCTACAGCATAGTGCCTTTAACTTCTCATGGTAAGTTTTATAACTCCTTTATGGTGTGGGCAAAAGTATTATGTCTTTTGAATGATCAATACAAATCATTTGGTGTTAAGATCAAAGCAGAAAAGGGACCTCTTTGACAGATCCTTTTTAATGACAAAAGCTTAGAAATTTAAATATTTATTGAGCACAAATGCCATATGCAGTATGCTTTGTCCTTCACTTATCAGTAGATTGAGAGTCCAGCAAGCAGTTAGTTATAGAAGTAGGATGAGAACCCCAGCTTCCTGACTCTTTAAGATTTATTTTCTTTTACCTACAATGCCTGAGAGGATCATGCTGCAGAGCAAAAATAGTTCCTGTGTGGTCTCTTTCTTCATTAGGAAAAGCTTAGATAGGCGGTCGGTGGGACCAGGGATGTTATTCAAAATAAGGAACGTTCTGGCTGACTCAGGCACTCATCTGTCACGACAGCCAGCACAGCCGAGGAGAACCCTTGGCTTAGAAAGAGCCCTTGACTTCAAAACAAAATATCTGCTTGAGGTTCTACTTTCTTTGGACAGGCATATAAGTAAGCTCTCTTTAACCATCTCTTCGTCTGTAAACCAGGGTACATAGTACCTCTTCACCTCAAACGATTGTCAGATCCAGTTTAATGTAAGGAGTTCGAAAGCATTTTGCAAACCTCTAAAGCATACTCCAAGCATCATAACTATGTAGTTGTTGAAATAACACAGCAGGGGTTTCAGATTCTGGCTGAGTGGTCTATAGACAACTTATAGGCGAATAACCATGAACTGACAGAGGTCCCCAAGTTTGTCAACAGGGCTGTATGTCACCACCCTTGAGATAGTCATGGAATTGTATTCTGGCAATGGACCAAAGGCAGTTTAATTTATAGGCCAGGGAAGTGAGGTCATGGCAACTTTCCAAATGGGGTAACGTAACGCAAAACCCTTCTCTGTCCTCCTCCTTACTTGACCGAGTGTCTGCAATCGACCTTTTAAAGCTCATCCTGCTGTTCTTTATGGAAACATTTAAAGGAGATCCTTCTTCGAGTCATTTTCTCTTAATTATTCATTCTTTTCTCCTGCTCAGTCTTTACAGTTGACTTCTGAGAAACTAGATGAAGTAGGCTAAATTTTTTAATGCTTTTTAAAATTGTGGTTAAAACTGCGCAGCACTGAATTTACCTGCTTGACCATTTTTAAGTGCACAATTCAATCAAGTATATGTACTTTATTGTGCAATAGCTCTCTAGACCTTTGTCATCTTGTAAAACTGAAACACCATGCCCTTTAATCATTAATCCCTCCTCCACCCTTCCCTAGCCCCAGTAACCATCTTTCTACTTTTTGTTTGAATGATTTGATAGCTTTAGGTACTTCAGATGAGTGGAGTCCCACAGTGTTTATCTGTTTGGGACAGGTTTATCCACTTAGCATAATGTCCCCAGGGCTGGTCCATCATGTGGCATGTAGCAGAGAGTGGACTAATGTTTAGTTGCATGTGACACTAAATGAGGGACAGCTAGAGAAACCCTTAAACCAGGTGCCCCACTTTACCAATCAGATGGAGGTATATCTTGAACTCAAGCACTTCTGTCCTTTATTTTCTGTATTGCAACTGGGTGTTCTGGCTATACCAAGGCCATGTTCTAAGCAGATGCAGGCCAGAGTTCATGTCAACACCCCAAAGATCCATTTTACTAGTTAGTTTAAAATAAGCTTCTATATATATATTTATCAGGACTATTTAGACATTCTAGAACTTTGTGTCTGATCGTGTAAAGACGTTAAAAACATCAGCCTTATTGTCAATTAATTTTGTGACCGTCATTATCCCTATTTATGTATTTCCTCAAGAAAAATGCTGGAAACTCATTTGTATTCTTCTGTTTTACAGTGAAACCTGACCCCCCACACATTAAAAAGCTCTTCTTCCAAAGTGGAAATTTATATGTGCAATGGAAGAATCCACAGAATTTTTCAAGCAAATGTTTAGCTTATCAAGTAGAACTCTATAACAGCCAAACTGACACGCGCAATACTTTCTATGTAAGTTTTTTTGATAGTTGTTTTCGTTTGAATTTTTCCTGTCATGTGAATTTCCTACAGTATAAGTGAATATTACAATATAAATATAAATGAAATGTAGTTCATTTTAACATGTGATGAAAAATGATGATGAGAAGAATGATGATGATGAAAATTCTTGCCTCAAGTAGAGCATGGTGGAAGATTTGAGGATTTATGGCAGCATTGACTGGAAGATTCAGGGCATTCATTAATTCATCTGCTTGAGAGTTTTTTATTACATATCTATCGTGTGTCAGGCACTCTTTTTATGTGTACATGACACTTGATGAACAATTCCTTCCCCCCCAGGAAACTTACCTATAAGAATATGAGTATAGAAATGAGCAAGCTAATTTCAGAGAATGGATGCTATGAAGAAAATCAAATGAGGTGACGGATAAAGTGATGGAGGGAGGGCCAGAGGAAATACTGGGTAGGGTAGAGCATCTGAAGTGATTATATTTGAGGCCAAAGGAGGTAGAATGATGAGCTGAAACTGGCAACGTGAAAGTCTGGTGATAGAGGGGACATCAAGAGCAAAGACTGAGATAGGAATAACTGTGGCGTGTGGGAGAAACAGAAAGGTGACGAGTTTGCCCGGACTGCACAGGTTCGGGTGTCTAGCAGGACGGGTGAGATGAGGTAGATGCTTCGAGACTTTGGTCTGGCCTTTCCATTTTCCTGAAGTTTGTGGCCACTAAGGAAGTCACATTTGAGTAGTAGTGTTTCTTGGGTTCTGCATTTTTATGCAATTTGGAATTCGATCCCAAATGAGCTGATTAGAGAGGAGGTCTTTGCAGGCATGGAGCATAATGTGGTACAGCCTCAGGTCATCCATCCCATTGTTCTACTACACAGACATTTTTATTCAGACCACAAACAAAGTGAGGTCTTGATTGTTTATTAAATTTGAATATTTTTTGCCTCAATTTTTTGGTTACTAGAGGAGTGTAGTTTCCATAAGGTGGCGCTTCAGGACCACGGAGACCATGCTGTTCCTTTGCATGCCACCTGCCTGGGCCTTGTTTGCCTTTGAATTTTGAACTCAGAGACCGCATGTTTTATATCGGCTTTTAAAGGGGCCAAGCATTTCGCATTGTGGGCAGATTCCTTGGTCCAGTTGTTTTAGTTCATGATGTGAGTTTCAGCAGACTTACTAAAATAAGCCTGTATTGAAAGACTAACTCCAGAGGGATTGACCAGGTCCACAGCTGAGCAGAGGTCTTCTAGGCATTTACAGGAGAAGCTCTTTGCTGGAATGGAATAATCGTTATCTGTAGCAGAAACCGCTGTCCCATACAGTACTGCAAAGCAAAAAAAGTAAAGGGCTTCCAAGTGGGAAGGGGGTGAGTCTTGAATGTGCAAGAAAGTGAGTTGTTAGAAAGTGGAAATAGACTTAATGGCTCCTGCCTGTACCTTCCCCCTTCTGCCTGGAATCCTGAGGCATATGCTGCTTGTGTCACTCATTTGGCACTGAATTGTGTCCTGCTGTTTACCCTGATCATCTTTGTGTAGGCCTTCTCTCTCTCTTTTGGTCGCTGTCTTCCCCAAGAGTACTGTCCTGACTTCCAATGCCATAGTTTATTTTTGTGGCCTCTTTTTGAACTTTATATAAATGAAATTATTCAGAATGCACTTTTTTTGTGTATCTGTCTTCTTTCATTCAATGTTTGTGAGATTCACTGTTACTATTGTCTGTTATAGGTGGTTCATTTTCTTTGTGTTCATTCCATTTTGTCATTATAGCATTGACAAAATGTCCATTAATGAACATTGGTTAGTTTCCGTCTGGAGTTTTATAAATAGAATTTTTTATTAATATTTGCATACTTATATCTTGGTGTGCATGTATACATTGTCTCTGGTAAATGATAACAGCTTACATGCCGGGGAGTAGAAATTGAAGTGTTCTTAGATGCTTAAATCCTCACAAATATTTGGTATTGTTTGGTAGTATGTGCATTGTTATCTTGTGGATTTATTTACATTTCCTTGGCAACTATTGAAGTGGAGCACGTTTTCATGTTTATTGGCTACTTGAATATCCTTTTGTGAAATGCCTGTTTGAGTCTTTTGTCCCATTTTTCTATTAGGTTTTCAGTCTTTATTAAATTGGTAGGCTCAAGGTATGGGTATGTAAAATATAAATCTGTAATGCAGATCTACAAGTTCTATGTCAGAAATTGCAAGTATCCCCTCCCACTCTATGCATTGTCTTTGTATTTTTTTGATCCCTCCCTGCCTTTGCTTAATAAGATGTCTTTTGGTGAGCAGAAGTCATTTTTAATTTTAATAAAGATGGCTTTATAAAAATGTTTTCCTTATAATTTTTTCTTGGTCCTGTTTATGAAACCTTTTCCTGCTTCAAGGTTGAAAGATGTTCTCCTTATCGTGCTGTATTTATGTATTTATTTGTTCATTTATTTTAACTTTAACATATAGATCTGTAATCCATCTGGGACTGATTTTGTGAATAGTGTGAGATAAGGATCACGCTATTCACAGTTGAATACTCCTTTTCTTTCCTATACAGATGTAATTGATTCAGAACCAAATTTTTAAAAACAACCTATATTTTGGTTGCACCTGGTTCTCTTTTAATGAGACAAAAGGAAACCTTTTTATAACTGAATGGTTAAATGCTGTAAAATATGGTGTTTTACATATCTTTCAAATGTTTATTTTTTCTTTTATACATTTTGAAATCATTGTTTTTTCTATTTTCAAGACTGAAGAGGCCAAATGTCAGAATTCAGATTTTGAGGGCAACATGGAGGTCAGTAAATTCAACTTAAGCCATTTGGGTTTAAACTAATAGAGTGATTAAGGGTGGGGCAGCCTAAATTTGAACTGCTTTCAGGAAAACAAACTACTTTGCTATGTAGGTTATTGCCTACATATCAGATAATTTGAATATCAGATAATTTGGATTACGATCCAAGTCTTACTCATATTTAAAAGGTGAATGATAATTTTATTAGAATTTAGAAGCAGAGAATGAGAATAAACTGGTAATACTCTTTGTGTATTTTCCGTTTTATATCTAAGGATACAATTTGTTTCATGGTCCCTGGTGTTCTTCCTGACATTTTGTACACAGTCAGAATAAGAGTCAAAACAAATACGCTTTGCTATGAGGATGGCATATTCTGGAGTAATTGGAGTGAACAGGAGAGTATTGGTAAGAAAAAAGGGTTTTATTAAAGTTTAATGCATGGAACCTAAACTGATACAGAAAACAGACGGGGGAAAGGACTGTTCTGTGTTTTTGTTTTGTTGTTTTTTTTTTTTTGAGGCTCGGTCTCGCTATGTTGTCCAGGGAACCGCAGACTCTCGTTGCCCGGGGTACTCTGGACTCAAGCAATCCCCAGCCTCAGCCTCCCAGATAGCTGGCATTACAGGCGCGTACCACCACGCTCAGCTATTTTTTTGAGACTAGGTCTCCTTATGTTGCCTTGGGGGGATCTCGAACCTGCACACTAAAGCGATTCCCAGCCTCCTGCGTTCTAGACTGGGATTAAAGCCACGCACCACCGCATCTGGCTTTGTTCTGTTTTTTTTTGTTTGTTTGTTTGTTTGTTTTTTGTTTTTGAAACTAGGTCTCACTATTTTTGCCTGTGGAAGCACAGGCTCACGTTGCCCATGGTATCACGGATTCAAGCAATCCCCAACCTCAGCTTCCCAGGTAGCTAGGATAATAGGCGGGTGCCACCACGCCCAGCTATTTTTGGGGGACTAGGTCTCGTTGCGTTACTCCAGGCGGAACTCGAACCATGATCCCCAGGCCCCACCGTGACTCCATAAGCTGTCATTTATAAGCACGCGTCACCGTGCCTGGTCCTTGTTCTATATTCTTGATGTCAATAGAGAATACTCACAATTGAAATTTATTTTCTGTTTAATTACTGTCAGATCACCCGGGGTTAATTTACAGTATTCGGCTCTTTGAAAATCTATAACCAAAATAGTGTTATCCTCTTCAGTTCTGTCTACTTCTTTATTAACAACCTTAACATCTGACTGCAAAACTGAGGCACCCAGAAGGGGAGGGTGGAGGGATGGGAGTGGGGGCAGAAAGGGACCCAGTGGAACATGGTGGAGGATTGTCTGATACTGGTAGTGGGCAGAGTGTGAAAGTACAGATTTGGAGAGGTTTGAACCTATAATCCTGGAGCAGATCCAAAAATGTAAACCTACTTTACCTCAATAAAAATATTGAAGAAAGTAGAGAGAGATGTCAGGCATGATTAAGTTTGCAGGTTGCATAATGCTAGAGGGTGCCCCTATGTGCTGGGGACAGCATCAAGAGTAGTACAGTGACTTTGATGGCATTTAATAAATATCAACCTTCATCTAGGTTTAAAAATAATCAGTTTCATTTATTAACAAAGAGGCTGAACAAGCTGTGTACCAGCCTCAAGTATAAGACTATAAAACCTGTGCTTTATGAATGTGTACGCATGAGTTCTGTTTGTCTGTAAGTCAATGTGACTTCATATTGGAACCTGAAATAGTCGCAAAAGGCATGTGGTCTTTGGTAGCAGTGATAATGCAGTGCCTAGGACAAGAGGATGCTGTGGATATGACACAGGGCCATATCAGAAGTGTGCAGCATTCCATTCTGGGCACTACACAGTAGGGGTCCACTGGCAGACAAATCACTCCTTAAAAGGTTAATCATGATGCTGAAAATCTCCAGATTTAAGGAGGAACAGCTGATAAAGCCTGGGGAGTCATAATTGCTGAATTCTTTTCTTTTTTCCTTTTTCCTTTTTATTTTTAAGAGAATAGATCTTGCTATATTGCCCAGGGTTGTCTTGAACCCATGAATTCAAGTGATCTCCAGCCTCAGCCTCCCAGTAACTGGGATTACGGGTGCTGCCACCACGCCCAGCTGCTGAATTCTAATGTCATGATAGTGTCAGGTAGAAGAAGGAATTGTCTGTCCTTTTATGGGTCCACAGTACAAGTTGGACCAACTTAAGAACTTTCTAATATCTGTCAGAGAGACTGACTGTTCAGGTAGTTGATTTCCTATTAATTGAGTTAATAAACTGCATGCCAGGCATGATTGTAGTGGTTACCTATTGTTGCATAATAAATTACTCTAAAATTCAGTGACATGAAAAATACACTTCCCACCTCCCATTTCTATGGAGGAGTCTGGGCAAGATTTAGTGAGCTATCTCTGGTTCAAGTTCTCTGATTATAGGTAAAATCTCTGTGTGTGTGTGTGTGTGTGTGTATGTGTGTGCGTGTTGCAGTCTCACCCGAAGACTTAACTATGATTGGAGAATCCACTTCCACGCTCATTGATGTGCTTGTTCGAAAGCCTCTCTGGCTGCTGGATGGAGGCTGTCGCACAGATTGAATCATCCCCCAAAAGGCATTGAATCATCTCCCAAAAAGCCCAAACCCCTGGTGCTGGTGAACGTGACCTTATGTGGAACTAGAGCTTTGAAATGATAATCAAGTTACAATGAGGTCATTCTGGTTTAGCGTATGTTCTACTTTCAATTACTAGTATCCTTATTAAAAAATAGAGGATGCACAGAAACCTACAGACACATAGGATGGAAGACAGACAGATTGGAGATGCAGCTGTTAAATCAAGGCATACCAAAGATGTCTGAGAGCCCCCAGAAGTGAGGAAGAGGCAGAAGGTATTCTCTCTAGAGCCTTCTAGGGAATCATGTCCATGCAGATACCTTGATTTTGGAGGTCTAGCCTCCAGAACTGTGGAAATTTACATCTCTATTATTTTATCCCAGCCCATGTGTGGTCATTTCTTTCAGCTGCTCTAGGAAACTAAATCAGAGGCACCACTCAGGTCCTTGCCACTTAGTCTTCCCCACAGACCTACCTCAGGAAATGGCAGCTGGCTTCCCCCTAGTGAGGGATTTAAGCAAGAAAGGGAATGAGAAAATTGGTCTATGGGAAAAAAATATATCACCATCTTATATAACCTAATTCAGAAAGACATCTCATCATCACTGCTGTTCAGTTAGTGAATACCAGGAGCCAGAGATCATTTGGCATCACCTCAGAAGTTGCTTAGCACAATGGTGCTAGGTCCTGATGATGCTTTCTGGGGTTGATATCATAGTGGAAATGATGAGTATAAATAGACATAGGATATTCTTTGTATTAGGTGTAGCAAGGCAGTTAATGACAGCCTTTGTAATTGGTACATTTGAGGCTTTACTCTGTCACCTGTTAAACCCTTCTAGATGAGCCACTAAACCTCTCTGAGCCTTATCCTTCTCGTCTTTATAATGGGAGATGACATTTTCTGTTTCTATAGTGTAGGTATAAATATGTGAAAGCACATAGTATGTTATGAGCCATATGCAGTTGCTTAAGCATAGTAGTACTGATAGTTGTCACTAAAGTTATTTTAGGTTTTCAAAAACTCATCAGTGCACAATATGAAAAGACAGTGACTGTTAATGAGCCCATATATTTAACACTTACAGCATCTTTGTTGATAGTATCTGAAACCAGCTAAGATATCCCAATGTTAGGTAACCCTTAATGTATTTACTCATCCTTGCTATTTCAAGCACTAAAGCATGAATTTTTTCAGTATTAAAAGAGCAGAAAATATGATCATTGAAAATTTTTGGAAAAATCTTGCACTACAGAGCAGAAACATCTATGATTTCATTGGTTTAATGCAGTTATTGCTTGGTTTATTTCTAAAAGGGTTTGATTTCTCACGTTTGTTTGCTTCTCATTTGCCAGGTTCGAAGACCAACTCCACATTTTACGTAATTATGTTACTCATTATTCCAGTCATCGTTACAGGTGTAATCATTGTCCTTCTGCTTTATCTAAAAAGGTAAGGCAGCTGCTTAAGCAGGCTTTCTGGACTCAACTGGCCTGGTTGCTATGATAGTGCTCTTGGTGCTGCTGTTTGAGGCTTACCCCAGCCATTAGAAGCATTTTACCTGTGTGTGGCTTTCAGTTGTATGGCAAGGCAAAGAAGTAACACTTTGCCTATTTTCTGGTCGGGAAAATATTGGGTTTGCTGCCTAGTGCTCTACTGAAACATTGTTCTCTTTGCATATGTTTAGAATTTTGGTAAGTCTTATGTGTACTCTACTTTCAAATGCCTAATATATCAGCAGTTTTTAGCTCAGAATGAAGTTTTAGAAATGGAGACCATTACTAAGAAGTGACTTGTCTAGTATTAATACAAAGAGGATTGCTACTCAAAGCTATTGGAAAGAGAACTTCAAGTTGTCTTAACTAGATGGTACTCATTCTTTGAGATTATTTTACTTTATCTCACCATAGGTCCTTTCTTAATGCTTTTACTTGCTCTTGCAATAAACATCTAACGTTGGAATAAGATTATCAAGTTGAGCCCAGAACCAATATTTATTATTTCTATGTTTGCTCAAGGTGCATCTGTTGTACATCTGTTTATGTGCCAGGCACTGTTCTAATTTTGGGGTTATCACCGTGAACAGGACAAAGTACCTGCCTATGCCCTAAATAATAAATACTACGATTTCACTTAGTGAGCTGTCAAGTTGAGGAAAACAAGGAGGGGTGAGAAGAAAGGCTAGGAAGTGACAGTTTCATTTACATAGAAGAGCCAGGGATGATATCTCTGGGAAAGCGATATTTGAGGAGACTCAGTAATGGAGATATTTGAATGGAGAGACTCAGCCATTCAGATATTTGAAGAAGGAACATTCCAGGTGAAAGAAAAGCAGGTGCAAAGACCCTGAAGCCGGGATGAACTTTGTGTGTCATGTTGGAGTAGTGTGTGAAAACTGGAGCAGAGAGTGGGTGGGGCCCGAGCATGCAGGCCATGGCCGGGAATCAAGATTTTATCTGAAGCATGATGGGGAAATTCTGGATAGTTTGATGCAAGGAAGGGTTGTAATTTACTCATCGTTGACATTTTAGACACCAGAGCAGGATTTTTCTCTATTAAGATGACGGAAGATAAGATCACTGAAGAGTTTTGGAAAATAGTTTGTCTTAAAAGAGCACCGTAGTTACTGAGTGAAGAACTGACGTGTAAAAATGGAAGCAGGTAGATGAGGTAGGAGGCCCTGCAGTGTTTTGCAGGGGAAAGAAGGGCAGCCTAAGCTGGCATGCTAGCAATGGAAGCAGTAAGAAGTGGTGACATATGCGATATATTATAACTGGCTGCCTGCCTGTGGAGTTATGAAGGAAACTGAGGATTCAAGGATAACACAGATTTTTAGCTTCAGGAACTGAGTAAATGCTGGAGCCATTTAATTTTCAATATAATAAGTTTGAGATGCCTGCCAGATGTCCAAGTAGAGATACCACCTAGGTAGCTGCATACATGCATCTGGAGTTGAAGGGAGAGGTCTGGGTTAGAGATAGAAGTTCAAGAGTACTTTGTGTGTGGCTTCATTAAAACCCTGAATCAGGAAGAGGGTACTCATAAAATGAGGAAGATAGAGAAGAGCACTGAGGTACACTAGTGTTTCAGTCCTGAGAGACAAGGTAAGTTCACTAAAGGCTCAATAGGGAGGTATGAGAAAAAAAGAAAAAGGGAAATATACTCAGTTTTTGGGATATTACTTTTTAAATTATAAACAGCAAGCTGCCATCTTATCTTTTATAGGTAAAGCACATAAAAATAAAAGTCAATTAAGGAAAAATCCTAGGTCTTCAAATGATGGTTTTTAAAGTGTTAAAGTACAATTTAAACAAATAAAGCACATTCACATTGTTCTCATTAAATTTTAAAGAAATTTTTGGGACTACAGAAATGTTCATTCCTACTAAATTGTTCCCTTTGTTTTTCTCTTCAAAAACAAAAAAATAAAGCACCATTATTATTTAAATAATAGGGTATCACACACACAATGGTAACTATATGAAATGATGGATGTGTTAATTTTTTTTTTTTTTTTGACACTAGGTCTCGCTATTTTTGCCCGTGGAACCGCAGGCTCTCGTTGCCCGGGGTACCACAGACTCAAGCAATCCCCGGCCTCAGCTTCCCAGGTAGCTGGGATGGCAGGCGCACACCACCACACCCAGCTGTTTTGGATGTGTTAATTAACTTGATTGTGATGATCATTTCACAGTGTAAACCTTTATCAAAATATTACTTTGTATACTTTAAATTATACATTTCTTCTTGGTCATGAACACTAATAAAACTAGAAAACATTTAAATGACAGGATATAAACAGTCTACTTGTCCTGATGGCTGTTTTCTTCCTCCCATACTTGATGATCACTGGACATTAGTTTCTCAGCTTATTTTAGAAAGATTTTCCCATCCTGCTTCATAGATAAAGATGGCTCATATACCTTGTCATGTTCAAGCTTTTAAATAGGACTATATTTAAGAAGGAGGCTCCTAGGGGCTGGAAAATTTTATTAAAGTCATCTCTACTTTCTTCAAGGCTCAAGATCATTATATTCCCTCCAATTCCTGATCCTGGCAAAATTTTTAAAGAGATGTTTGGAGACCAGAATGATGATACCCTGGTAAGTACTGACTCTGAGAGCTTCAAAATGATTTGGTTTTGAGGGGAGGTTAAAGGATTTTTCAAAATTTCAGTAAAATATACATAACAGAAAAGTTACCATTTTAACCATTTTTAAGTGTATAGTTCATTGACTTTAAATACATATATTTTATTTATTTATTTATTTATTTGTTTGTTTGTTTGTTTGTTTATTTGTTTATTTATTTATTTATTGACTAGGTCTTGCTATTTTTGCCTGTGGAACCACGGGCTCATGTTGCCCAGGGTACCACAGACTCAAGCAATCCCCAGCCTCAGCTTCTCAGGTAGCTGGGATTATAGGCATGCACCACCACACCCAGCTATTTTTTGGGGGACTAGGTCTCGCTACATGCCCCTGGCAGGATTCGAGCTGCGATCCCTGACTCCAGCCACGGTTTTCTAGACTGCTGCTTACGGGCATGCGCCACCATGCCCAGCCTGACTTTAAGTACATTTATAATGTTGTGCAGCTATCATCACTATTTCCAGAAAGTCTTCATCATCCCTGGTAGAAACTGTGTCCATAAAACAATAACTTCCCATTCCCCTCTCCCTATAGTTCCTGGTAATCTGTCTTCAATTCTCTGCCTCTATGAATTTGCCTATTTCAGGTGCCTCATAAAAATGGAATCCGACTATGTCCTTTCGTGTCTCACTTTCTCTTTGCATAATGTTGTCAAGATTCATCCATGTTGTAGCATGGGTTGGCATTTCATTTCAAAAATTGGTTATTTTAAAGTACCATTTATTTAAAAGATGAAAGAAAAGCTGATATAAAATGTACTCAGATTGCTGGCCATGGTGGCACATGCCTTTAAGTAGCAGCCTAGGAAGCCAAGGCAGGGGCCAGGGATCGCAGTTTGAGTCCCTCTGGGGGCACATAGTGAGACCTAGTCCCAAAAAAATAGCTGGGTGTGGTGGCACATGCCTTTAATCCCAGCTACCTGGGTGAGGATTGCTTGAGTCTGTGGTACCCCAGGCAACGTGAACCTGCTGTTCCACAGGCAAAAATAGCAAGATCTAGTCTCAACAAACAAACAAACAAACAAACAAATAAATAAATAAATAAATAATAAAATGTACTCAGACCAAGCATACCATTGAAGAAGTCCCTAGAACACTTCCCCATCTTGTATCATTGACCTTTCTTCTCTTGCTGGGATAGTGAACATGTCTCCTACAAAAGTGCTAAGAGAGGACCTTCCTTCAGGAGATGACCCCAATCGGCAGGGCTTCCAGCTCATGGATAATTTTTAAAACTTGATTTGGGGAAATATAAAGATATGGAAAATAATTAAAATAGATTATGTTCATGCTATTGCCTGGAAAGCTGGCCTCCAAGATCATGGAAGTAGAGCAAAGAAACCCCCACTGTTAATAGCTGGTCTGCTGCCGACTCTTGTGCCTGACTTTCTACCTGGAAAACTGAAGATTTTATGGGAACAAAAGATTTTGAGGATTTTATGATAAATACATTCATCCAAATAAAATAATTAAATGAAATAATTATCAAATAATAAGATATAAATAAAAGTATTGTCTATAGCTTAAAATTAGTGAATAACAGGTATAGGATAATTAATCCAGGAAAGTAGTACAACATGGTAGATAATAACCCGGACTCTGGCAATAGATTATCTGGGTTCAAATCTCCTCTGTGTCATTCACCATGTTTTTTGCCCTGAGGTAACTTCCTGATCTCTCTGTGCCTGTTTTCCCATTTTTTAAAGTGGAGGTAATGATAGCAATGTCCTCATAGATTTGTTGACTTTAATTAATTTGACACATAGAAACTACTTAGCATGTTACCACATTATTTTTATTGGGCTAATAATGGTTTACAATGTGGTTGTGATTTAAAGGTATAGGATCGCCCCCTTCAGGTGTTGATACCACACCACACCCACTAACAAAATACCCACAGTCCACCATCCTCCATTGCACTCCTTCCCCAATTGGCTCTCACCTCTTCCCCACTGGTAGCCTCAGTTTTACAATCAGCTGTCTAGGGTTTATTCTGGATTACTTCTTCAAGAAGCCATTGTCATAGATAGTGATAATTTGACCAGATATCGTACATTAGGCAGGTAGCTCCAGAAGTCAGGTGCCTAATATGAACACTGTACACTATAACCAAGGTGAATATGGCACTTTGTGGTTCCTCAAGTTTAGCTGAGACACAGTCAACTGGAATGTTTCTAAGAATGTAGATTCCTAGAAATGTACTTCCAGAAATTCTGATTCAGCAGAACTGGGATGAGTTTCAGGAACCTGTGTATTTCACAAGCCCACAGATGTTTCCTATCCTTGTTTGTGGACCACACTTCAATATTTTCCCTAGGATCACCCTATCTCTTTCTTCATTTCACCAGCTACTGTAGTGGATGCTGGAGGCTGGGAATGGTGCAAATACTCTACCAACAATTCTAATCAGTTATTGAAAGTATGCCATACACCTTGCAGTGTTTAAGTGTTTTATCTCGTTTTTTGTTTTGTTTTGTTTTATAACCACTATGTGAAGATAATGTTAGTATCATGTTATGGTTGAGGAAATGGAGCTTTAGTGAGGTTAAGTAACATTATTGAGTTTGCACAGCTTAGTAGGCCAGTCAGATGGCATTTGACCCAGGACTATTTGCTTTTAGAGTTTGACTCTCTTACTCCACTATGTGATGTTGCTCCTTATAAGATAGAATGCCCTCAAGAACCTTGCCACAACCTCAGCATTCTATACCATAGAAGTAGAAGGTTTGGATAGGGAAATTCTGAGAAGACTTGCAGTCGTGTCATAGCTGACCTCAATCTGGACAGGTATTAAGAATATCATTCAGACAGTTGTCTGGAAGGAATGGACTAGAGAGGGGAGGCACCAACTTGGTAACAAAGTAGGAACCGAGTCCTACATTTTTTGTCTTTTACTCACTACTCAGCACACTGCTTTCTCATAAGGCTCCATAGACTTTCCTTTCAGTTACATATTGGAATTGCCAATATGTCTAGGTGTCAACTCACACCTAGAAGGTTGCTTTCTTCAAAAGATTCTCACTGCTATTGCAAACCATTCTATAGGATAGACAACCACTCATTCGTCACTTGCCTTTTAGAATAATGCTAGGCAAATTATAGAAATTATGCTTTCATTTATTATATCATTTCAACTATACATACCATGCACGCTAATATTTTAGCCATTACATTCTTTTACATCACCTATCACCTTCCAGTAATATCTGCTAAAAAAAAACAAACCCTATAATTCTGCCTCTTCATCTTTTTAAGCAGGACCATCAGCCAGTAGCAAAAGGTAGTGCTCTCCAGTCACATAAGTAAATGTGATATATGCAGTTGATCCATTCCTAATCCTGTAGTAAATCACTGATATTACAAGCTTAATAAATATACCTTAGTACATCAGATTATTTTTTAAAACCAGAAGTTTATTGCTTGACTGTTGAAATCCTCAAGATGAACTGGATGCTGCTATAGCTGCCCTCTTGGGTTTAGGTGTTGTTCCTTCATGGAATCCACGTGGGCCTGAATCTTTGGTATTTTTTAGGTGCTTCATTCAACAAGTCCCAGTGGTGTTTCGTCTTTTAGCCTTGGCACTCCAGTTATACTTTCTCTTCCTCTTGACAGGGTAGCCACATTGTCCACAGGTCAACTTCTGAAGGTGGTAGGCCTTAGAACCACAACAGCGGCACAACATGCATGTCTTATTGTGAGGCTTTCTGAATGATGACGTTTCCTTTGTCATCTTTTTTTTTTTAATGCTAGGTCTAGCTATGTTGCCCGGGGTAGTCCCAATCCCATGGACTGAAGCGATCCCCATCCTCAGCCTCCCAGGTAGCTGGGATTACAGGCACTCACCACCACACCTGGCTGCTTTTTCGAAGCCAGGTCTCGCTATGTTGCCCAGGGTAGTCTTGAACCTGTGGACTCAAGTGGTCCCTGGCCTCAGCATCCCAGTGCTTGGAGGTGCGTAACACCACGCCCGGCCTCCCTTCATCATCTTTCTTCTGTGGCCAAGACTAAAGAGGGTGAGGAGAGACCCAAGTCCTGCATTTGTCCCACAGGTATTTTGGTTGGCTCAAGTGGTGTATTTAGAAGTTCTCCATTTGGAGTGTTAAACAGGACACCACACAATCCAGTTCATCTCAGAACCTACCATTTCCAGTTCCCACTGTGGTTTTGCACCCTCTCCTGATTTGCCAGACCCCTGGAAAGACATTTGAGGTTCTTATCCCTCATAGCAGAAAGAAGACTAGTCAGAGTATTGTGATGCAAATGCCCAATATCTGTGAAAACACATTTGGACTCACTAATATATACAGGACATGCCAACCAAAGTATGGATGTACATTTTCAACTGAAAACATTTCTGAATAGTAAGTGTCCAGTGTTAACAAGTGGGTGGGGACCTGACACTGCCTGTTCTGCTGGGTGGCCCATAAACTGATGTATATTCTTTCTGGAAGGCAACTTGGTAAATGCAACAAGAATCTTTGACCCTGTAATTGCACCTTTAAGGAAGTGTTTTAAGGAAATAACCCAACAATGGCTCCAATGCATTGTTTGTTTCTACATGGTGAATTAGAAACTAATGAAACAGCAACCAAGATATTAGGTTTTAGAATGTTGGGTCTTCAAATCATTTGCTATCATGGCAAAATACTCATGGTGGAAAAGTAAAAAGTATAATGTGCAGGATATTTTAATTCTAATTTTCTAAAAATGCATTAGTACATACATAGCCCAATGAGGGAAAAGAAATGGGTCAAAATTATCTCTGAGCAGAGGGATTACAGATAATTGATACCCTCTCTACCTTGCTGAAAATTTCCAAATTACCTTTAACAAGCACGTATTACTTCTATAGTACAAAGAAACCCTGTACAAGTCATTAAGGGAGAAGAGAATCCCGTAATCACGTAGGTCTGAAAGATAATAGGGACTTGAACTTAGATGGTAGCAGAGATTGATGCAGGAGACATTATTAAAGGAACTCATTATGACTTAGAGACTGTGTGGAGAGTATTAGGTGGGAAGAGTAAAAAATAAGCAAAAGATTTCGAGGCTGGGTGATAGCATGAATGATGGTGGCATGGACAGCACAATCAGATCAATTATCTTTCTCGCAGATGGGGAAATTGCTTTTTTTCCAATTTGCTGTCTAGCGGATAATTGGTTGTCCTGATGAGTCAGATAATTCTATAATTTAGTGAGGCGGCTATATTGACAAGATGGACCACTAAAAGCATTACATGTTTTTGTTTGTGGTGGTTGCAGACCATTAAATAAACCCAGTCTTTAAAACTAAAAGTCTAATAAAATACTAGGCAGGGGAAAGGGTAATAGAACAAATTTTCATGCTTGTTTTTTAACCAAATGAATAATCCACTTTCTCTACGTGGCAACCGTCCTCCCAAATTGAAGTGTATATTCCGCAGCAAGACTAACCTTTTACTTCTAGAATAATTGAATTATCAAATCAACATGGCCCCAGAGATCATCTAATGAGATGGACACATCCATGTTTATTTATGTTTAATTACACATTTTCAAAACTCTAGATTCTAGTGCTACCTCCTTACTGGAGAGACGCAGACTCTGGGGGCCACAAAGAAATTTCTCAAGGACAGTCACATCCAGAAGTAATTGCAGAGACTGAATCACAACACATTGTAGCTCAAAGTTACTGATTCCTCATCTGGAGAAATAATTCATGCCCTTTTAAACGCTTTTTGCCACATAGCACCATCATTAGTGATCCTTTTTAAAAAAACATATTTAGGTGTGGCCACTCATAAATTAATCCTCTGTATAGTTTTCCTTACGGTTTCTAGTGTTTTGACACTGTTTTGCTCATCACTGTAGCAACATTTTGGCCAACAGCATATCCTCCTGTTTCTTTGCTGTTTGCCTTTTCTTTGTGACTCATCGGGCTGCCAGCCATATTAGTGGTGGTGCTGGCTGGGAAGCAATGCAGAGGGAATTGCTTCTCAGCATCTGTATTTCTTTTTCAGCCATAAAAATCATCTATTCTCTTAATTCTTGGAAACCAATTACGTTTTCTATATTGTGCCAGTTTTGCATTCCTGATTGGAAAGCAGTTTTTTTAACTTGGAGTTGACGTCCAAAACCTACTGACTTTCCCCCAAAATTTTGTGATTTTTTTTTTAAACTTCAGTTTGTAGCTTTAAAAACTAAGAATGCGCTCCTCCAGAGCCAAATTAGCATGACTTTAGAAACCATTAATTTCTTTTTTAATTAATGTGTTTATTTTCTTATATCGTTGTTCATTTTTGTACAATATTTCATCCCCTAAGGTGTAGCCCTTGTAGTTCTCCAAAACCACTGCACCCATGATCCACCCCATAGTCCCTTGTGCTCTTCCATTTCCCCTTTTGACCCCTACTGAATGCCTCAGACATTCTTAGTATTAGCAAATACTTAGTCCATAATTGGATTTTTTCCAGCTGTCCAATTGTCAAAAGACAGATATTATTATCCCATTGTCCCATCTCTTAGTGAGGCTAAGATTGAGCACTGTATTTAAGGTGATAAACGTGTCCCCTCCTGCCATCTGCACTTATTTCCTCCCTTGCTACCCGAAGATAATCTGTATGGCATTTTTTTTTTTTGAGACTAGGTCTTGCTATTTTTGTCTGTGGAACTCCAGGCTCGCGTTGCCAGGGCCACCACAGACTCAAGCAATCCCCAGCTTCAGCCTCCCAGGTAGCTGGGATTACAGGAACACACCACCATGCCCAGCTATATTTTTTGGAACCGGGTCTCGCTATGTGCCCCCAGTGGGACTCGAACCATGATCCCTGGCCCTGGCCGCGACTTCCTAGGCTGCTGCTTACAGGCATGAGCCACCATGCCTGGCTCCCCTGTATGGCATTTTATTGGCACCCTGACAACTCTTTAGCTATTGCTTTTTATGACAGTTGGTATCTTTCCTTGAGTTAATAGTTTCCTTAAGGATTGTGAAAAGATGAATTTTTTCCCTCATATATCATCTAATCTGCACTTTTCTAAAAAGTGCTGCTTTCAGTCATCGGCTAAATTTTGGTTCTGCAATTTAGTTTCTGCTAGAAAGGAAGGATGCATGCTTAATTTTTCCCCTTTAATTATTAAATTTTAACATGAGGAGTTTAATAGCCACTTCAATCAATACCAAATTAGTCCTCCATACCACACTCACCTAATTTTGTCTTAAGCTGCTGTGATTCTTAAAGCTGGGAGATCCACAATTCATCTCACATATTTCTTTATTGTGAACGTTGATCTGAAGAAGATAGGGCATATAATTGGGTGACTCGGATACAAAGGGAAGTGTTGGCTGTGGTGTTTAGACACATGAAACCCAGTTCACCTCTATGGAAAATTCACTGTGAGAAGTAACCAAATCTTGAAAATATTCTTAAATGGAGACTTGATGTTCCATTATACAGTGAAATTTGTGTTAATTCCTTTAACATGTAGAATTCTCCATAACAGACTGTTTTCCTAAGATAAAAAACAAACAAAAGCCAGTGGCATTAGTCTCGAAACATTTATTTTTTTCATCTGTGATGTTTCTTTATCTGTGGACATTGTTCTGTTACTGATTATCTTGTTTAAAAAATTGGCAGTGTGAGAATTAAATTATGAACTAGTAATTTTGTGGATTTATCTTTTTCTACAAGTCATTTTAAAATTAGACTGACATATAATTCACAAAATTGAATAATAGACCAGAGCCTTTGCATTTATCCTTTTACCTTACACGGGCATATTTTTAATAATATATATTTTTATTGAATAAGTTTTGTTTACATTTGCCTTTTGGGTGTTCCTCCCCCCTCCCCCACCTCACCCCTCTGGTCTCTCCATCGCTTCTTTCACTGCCATGTATTGTTCAATTTTTAGTCCCTTGGGTTCTTTCTTGTAGCCATGTCCTTTTGTCCGGTGTGGACGTGGTTTCCTGGGACACACTGGCCTGTGCTTAGTGTCTTTTTGCTGCTGGCCACCAGTTTACACATGATTGTGCTCTTTCAGTGCCTCCTTTTTTTTAATTGAGACTAGGTCTTGCTATTTTTGCCCATGGAACCGCAAGTTCACATTGCCCGCGGTACTACAGACTCATGCAATCCCCAGTCTCAGCTTCCCAGGTAGCTGGGATTACAGGCGTGCACCACCACGCCCAGCTGTATTTATTTGGGACTATGTCTCAAATGGGGCTACAGGCCCCAGGCGGGACTTGAACCGTGATCCCTAACCCCGGCCGCTTCATAGGCTGAAGCTTACAGGCACGAGCCACCGTGCCCTGCGAGTGCCTCCTTCTTGCTGGTCTGTTGCTACCGCCCATCTTCTGTCATATTTTGCTCTTTCTTTGTTTTGTAGTTCTGGTTGCTGGCGTTGGGAGTGTTTCTCCCGGCCAAAGCTTGTGCACCACTTTTTTTGATTGAGATAAGCCCTGGCAGATGGTTGGTCCGGTTCGTCGTGGGGCCACTGCCTGTCCCTGTGGCTTTCCTTATCCTCTAAAGTGGGAGAGTCCTTTGATCACGCTGAAGGCATCTCTGAACGGGAAATTCCATTCCCATCCTTGTAGATCACGGTGGTTGTATTTTTGAGGAACTTCGTCTCTATAATCAGTCTTATAGTCCTGTGTCCCATGGATCTGATATGTTCATGTTCGTTGTTCCAGAATACTTCTTTGTTTTTCACCTCTGTATTCATGTGCAACTGCCATTGAATCACTGATTTAGTTGCTTCTGGTGAGGGTTGACTGAATTTGGAGAAGATCAGAGAGAATGACCCCTACCACCCACTACCCCCCGCCAGCCTGCGCGTCTGGCGGGGGAGGGGGGTATTCAGTGCCCAGCAGCATGGCTGAACCAGGCGTATGGGCGGGGCTACATGGGCATTTTTATAGGAGCAGTGCTCAGGAAAAGGTCATGGTGCTGATGAAGGATGAAAATGATAGTAATCCAAGCTTTAGGAATAAAAAGAAAGGAAGTTGAAAAATTAATATATTCTTGGAAACCACCTCTGTGTCAGCATGCACCTCATTAAAACACAGCTAAGCGTAGGGGCTAATGATGAGAAACCAGTGAAAAGTTAATGTTCAGAGTGGATTTTTATTTTATTTTTTTCAGAGACTAGGTCTCACTGTGTTGCCCAGCGTTGTCTCGAACCTGCGAACTTAAGTAATCCCTAGCCTCAGCCTCCCAGGTATCTGGGATTACAGGCACATACCACAACACCCGGTTTTTTTTTTTGTTTTTTTGTTTTTTTGTTTTTTTTAGAGACTAGGTCTTGCTATGTTGCCTGGGGTTGTCTCAAACCCACAGGATCAAGTGATCCCCAGCCTCAGCCTCCCAGGTAGCTGGGAGTACAGGCATATGCTACCACGCCCGGCTTGGATTTTTAAAAATTAAAACATTATTTCTTTCAAAGGCAATGTATATTTTTGAGCAAAATGAAATATATACATAATGCAAAGAGAAGGAATTCACCCTTAATTTTATCACTCAGACAGTCATTATTGTTACATGAACAAAGAGTTGGAAATACTTTCATAGAGAGTTGGAAATACCTTTACTGGTAAATGGAATAATAGCAACAACAGCAATAAAAATAATAATGATTCATTCTTACTGAACTTTTGCTATGTGTCAGCCAGTTTCTAAACAAATCCCTCAGTAATTTGTCCCCAAACTGCAGTAGTAACTCCATGACATAGATGAAGAAAATGAGGCACCAGTAATACTGCCAAGTCTATAGCGGAGCTTAGGATCCAAAAATAACTAATAAGAGCTCAAATCCCAACCCAGGCATCTTGATTCTCCTGTACATATTTTAAACCAATAGAATCATTAAATTTAATTTTATTTGAATATAGCAGATGAGAAAGATACAGGTGGAAGAACTAAAGGAATTTATGAAATATTGATAAATGACAACTATAATTTAATCATGTAGTTATTTAAATATAATACTTTAATTTATCATATAATTATAGTTATATGTTAATATAGTAAAGTTATATTTACTATATACATGTAATAAGCAATTATACTCAAATTCTCATTTTTATTTGAAAATTATAAAATACCTTTTAATGATTATTGAATAGAGCAATGATCTCCCTAGTATCCACATTGTCATTATATTTGATTTCCTCCCCCCTGGTCCTCATTTAGTTTTTATGTTGATGCCTTGGTCAGTAATTTGGTTTATTCGAAACTCTGAAAGTTTCCTCGTGTCGGAGTCTTGGGATCAACATTGCTTGGCTTGTATACACATTGATGGAGTTGCATTAAATAATTGAAAATCATTTTAGCTAGATATAAAATCCATGGCTCACATTCTTGTCTTGGGTATCTTAAATATGTCATTGTTTTCTTCTGGTGTAAAATGTTGCCCAAGTCTGCTGACAGTACCATTCTCTCTCAGTATTAGAATACTTGGTCTTTTTTCCCTGGTTGTCAAAAGATTTTTTTTTCTTCAGAGTCTAATAATTTTATCAGAACATGTCTCAGTGGTGAGGGACATTCTGGCTTGAGTTTCCTACTAACTTTGCCTACTACAGGTTTTTATATCAGCATTTCTAGAGATTCAGAAACTATATTGCCAACCACCACTTTCCTCCCAGGATTTCTCTGTAAATTATAGACCACAGGTCTGATCTTGTATTTTCTACTTGTTTGCGTACAGCTTGTAAGCTAAGAATGGTTTTGTACTTTTTTTTTTTGAGACTAGGTCTCACTGTTTTTGTCCGTGGAATGGCAACCCCACATTGCCCGTGTTACCATGGACTCAAGTAATCCCCAGCCTCAGCTTCCCTCAGCTAGGATTACAGGTGCGCACTACCACACCCAGCTATTTTTTGGGACTAGGTCTCCCTGTGTTGCCCTGAGCAGGACTCAAACCACCATCCCCAGACCCCACCTCGACTCCATAAGCTGTCGTTTACAAGCACGTGCCACCATGCCCGGCTGGTTTTGTACTTTTAAGTAGTTGAAAAAAAATCTTAAAATAAGTGTTATGTCTTGGCACATGAAAATTATATGGAATTCCAAATTTGGTGTCTATACATAAAACTGTGTTGGATCACAGCCATGCTTATTCATTTATATACTATCTATGTCTTGTTTTATGTTAGAACAGCAGAGTTGAGTTATTGGAACAGTCTATATAGACTTTAAAGCTGAAAATATTTATTACCTGGCCTTTTGTAGAAAAGGTTTTCCAACTCTGGCCCTATAGTGTAATTCTGAATAGCAACAGTGTTCCTTTGTGTGGATATATTGTAATGTACTTAGCCAAATCCTTATTATTGGGGATTCAGATGAATTCAGTTTCATTATTATAAGCATCATTTCACAGTATCAGAATATATGTTTAATTATTTCACTGGGATAAATTATTAAAAGTAAGATTGGTTGATCAAAGGAGATTATGCATTTAAAACTCTGCCATAGGCATATTGGCATCTGGAAAGGATATGCAGGTTAAAGATAGAACACAGTTTAATTAAGTTGTGGTATATCCATGCAAAGAAATATTATGCAGAGGTTAAGGAAAATGAGGTAGCTCTATTTTACTAGTTTATAAAAATATATGGTTATGCTGTTTAATTAAGCATGCTGATTACACATGTAGAACCTGATTCCTCCAGATTATGAAAATGGGGCTTTAGAATACCCACACCTTAATTTTCCATAATAAGTACAGGTTACAACTAGGTTGTATCAACATCCCTTCACCTGCCAGTAGAATGTCTGACTGATGGTTTTCCTGTCCTTTCGCTCAAGTAAATGATGTCTGATGTCTAAAAGAATTTCTTACCAACTTGATAGATGAGAAAAGATCATCCTGTTTTAATTTTACATATCAGCTTTATATACTTTATATATATTCATTGGTTTGGAATTCTTTTGTGAAAGTCTTGTTCACTGTCCATTTCCTACATTATTCATCATTTTCTTGATGGTTTATAAAATTCTTTTTGTATTTGAGTTATTAATCCTTTGGCTTGCCATCTGTGTTTGTCTCTGTATTGCCTTTAGGATGATTAATGATGTATAAAAGCTTTTTCTTTTTTCTGCTCTCAAATCTTCCTTCATTTTTTTACGTATAGAAACTTCTCTTATCTCAGATTTATGTAATTGTTGTCCAGTACAGTTTTGATTTTGTCTTTTGACATTTAGATCGTCAATCCATGGGGAATTTAACCATGTAGGCTGTGAGGTAGAGTCTAACTTTATTTTTCAAATGTTTAGCCAGTTGTCTTAGTGCCATTTATTGAATAAAGCTTTTATTTCAAGGTTATATTATTTTTTCAGATTGTTTTTAAGTAGAAGTCTCACATTTTACATTTTTAAAAATCTGGTTTGTTGATTTGTTTACATACACTAAAATTCAATTTTAAGTGTACAGTTAGAAGTTTTAGCAAATATATGCAATTTTGTAGCCACCAGCCCAATTAAGAGAGAGGACATTTGCGTTTAAAGGCATTCTTCCTTTAAATTCTCTCATGCCCTTTGTAGTCAATCCCCTGTTCTGATCCTATATTCCTGCAACCACTGATCTGTTTTCTGTCCCTACACACCCTACACAGTTTTTTTTTCTTTTCCAGGATATCATACAAGTGGAATCATATAGTACTGTGATTTTTGAGTCTGGCTTCATTCACTTAGCATAACACATTTAAGACACTTCCTTCTTACTATAAGCATTACTAAGTTATTTATTTTTATGGCTGAGCATTATTCCATAATGTAGCCCTTGTTTGAGGACATTGGAGTTGTTTCCAAGCTGGGGCTTTTAGGAGTAAAGATGCTACATACATTCATATGCACATATGTTTTCATCCCCTTGTGTAAATACATAGGAGTGGGATTTCTGGATCATGTGTGTGTGTGTGTTGTTTGACTCCCAGACTGTTTTCCCTTAGTGACTATACTATTTTAGGTTTCCAGCAACAGTTTAGGTTTCCAGCAACTACTTATTCTGCATCATTGGCAGCACTTGGAATTATTAGTATATTGTATTTTAACCTTTCTGCTAGGAGTATCATGATTAAATAACTTATTTAGCATAATTTGGATATTATAATCAGTGTTTCCCAGCTCATCCCTCCACAAATATCTAAGGCCAGATGCTCCTGACTTTCTTAGTTCCTCACCAGTTGTACAACTGAGGCAGCTGATTTGCCACTGCTGTTCTTGTTTCTCTGTTTGCTCTTCCTGCTTCACTTCCATTGCTTGTGGAACCATAAAATGTCAGAACAGCAAGGGCTTATAAATATTCTAGTGCTGAGGTTGCCATACCTTTTCTGTAAAGGGTCAAATAGCAAATACTTCTGACTTGGCAAGCTACTGGGCCTCTATCCAGGCAACTCAGCTCTGTAGTCTAGGTAGGTTTAAATAATAATATAGAGCTATAAATAATATAAAGACAAATACATATGGCTATGTGACAATAAAACTTTATTTACCAAAACAGGTAGCCTGCTAGATTTGACGCTCATGCCATTTTTTGTCTTAGCCTAACCATTTATTTTACAGATCAGGAGACTAAGCTCAGACTTCACTTCTGGTGGTTTTTAAGTAGAGTAGGCACAAACATTGAACTCAGAATGTGCTTACATTATGTGTAATTCCTGGTTCTAGCAAATAATATTATAAGAAACTAATACAGGGTCTTTCAAAAGTGTCAACTGCATTAAGACTTCCAGGCTGTTATATATTGATGTTCTACCTAGATACTAGTTGACTTTTTGAGCCTATTACATTTCTGGAGTAATGGTGACATTTTATTGGTAAGAAAATAAAGGTAGAAACTATAGAAGTTAGAGAAACATGCCATTCTTGTCTAATTTTTTGAAAGTCTTTGATTCCAATTTTGGAGATGTCCAAATGTGTTTCTCTCTTGAGATAGCCATTAAACATCCTATAACAATCTCATGCTTTCCCTTCTCTGATTCTTTTGTTTTACTAAACACTCAAATAGATGAATCTTCTTAGGTCAAAAAAGTGGAAAAAAACCACACAAACCATAACAAGAAGAACCTTCTTAGGTCAAAAAAAGGGGAAAAAAACCACACAAACCATAACAAGAAAACATACACCATACGCTCATTTGTGCTTGCAGACCTAAAGATGACATTGACTGTACTCAGAGAAAACATTGACCATGAGTGTGTTTTTTCCTCCCTTCCAGCACTGGAAGAAGTATGACATCTATGAGAAGCAAACCAAAGAAGAAACTGACTCAGTAGTGCTGATTGAAAACTTGAAGAGAGCCTCTCAATAACGGGGATAATTTATTTTAAGCTTCAATGTGACCTTGTGAAGATGCATCCCATTCTCCATTTGTTATCTGGGAACTGTTTAAATGGAAACTGAAACTATTGGACCATTTCAAAACAGGCAGCTCTTAGGAGCCATGGGTCTTTATGTTGAGAGGGAAAAACTAAAAACAAGCCCTTGGAGAAGAGAGTGGAGTTATTCTCTCTGAATTATAAAAGCAGGCATGCTTCAAACCAGAGGACAAAGCAAAAAGTAATGATGGCGGTAGAGTTAATCTTTATCAAGAGTCGTGACAATTACCTGAGGGTCCATGCCTGCTTTGTATTCTTTGTGTAGGAATACACGAACAAATTTTCTTCATGGGGGAATTCATTTTGGGCGCCAAGCTTAACGCCATTCTTGAGTCACAGAAAACATCTAAGAAACTGTTATCGTGTTGTTTGGAGTTCCATTGAGCAATGTCTGTGGCCATTAAAGTTCCTAACAGTTTGACGTCATCATCCCTCTCAACAGCATTTTCCCTTTGCTTTGAAAGGCCCAAGCATCATGTCTGGTGACAATAACGACTACAGAAAAAATAGAGGCAGCTTCTTACTCATCAGGACCTTCCGAGGCCAGTGCAGGCTTTTCTCGGCAGAATGGCCCCCTGGGGTGTTAGAGCTGGAAACATGCAGTCTCTATTCTTTTCTTCAGCCTCTGTTCCTCAAATTGAGTACTATGTGTCTAGATTTTGGTAAGCCCCCATGTACAGTGGGAACTCTCTCCAAAGGGTTGACAATCTAGTTGGAACTGCTAAGTTCTTACTGTTTCCTTTATCTTCCCAGAGGTCATTTTTCAGACCTTTCAGCTCCCCATTATCTAACACCCTTCTCCTTCATTCCCTTCACCTTTCACCATGTATTGTAGCTTTTCACCTTTCATTAGATAATAGAATAGAAATCTGCTTAGAACACCTAGAAGAGCAGGGAGTAATTTGCATCTCAGAAAAAGTGTGACTAGACTGAGAAACAATGACTCAGTCTTGCCTATTTTATAACCTCTGTGTGGTCTGCATTTGTTTGAAACTTTTTGGCTTTTACAGATTTCTCTATGTATTTTCCAAACAGAAAGGAGGTATTGTTTTCACTTTGAACTTTCTATGATTTGCTTGAGGGGAAAAAAGAATAGTTACATCCTTTTTCTTTCGTTATAGCATGAACCCTAGAAATCTTTTTTCCTGAAACATTTTCTTAGGTATGTTAAAGTTCGCAGGCATCATTCCTGAATAATTTCCATTATTTAAAATACGTTTCAAAACATGCATTGTGGTTAAACTAAGTGTCTCTCCAAAATCAATTCTGCCATTTGTTGATGTTTTGCTGTTGATGACTCCAACTTTCCACAGATGCCTGCCCTGATTTTCCACTTGATTTCAATCAGGTTGTCTGCATGTCAGTTGGAACGTCTGAGAGGCTCTCATTCGAAGGTTCTTCTACCATTCATGACTCTGCTCCTAGCTCCCCCTCAGGTTTGGCAATGCATAGTGACACCAGGCTAGGTCTCCAGTATCATGTCCCTGTACAGGGTCCTCTGAGCATTAGTCAGGTCCCACCACTCTTCCAGGTGAAGTTCACAACTGTATTAATACCACCACTACCCCCAGAGATCTATTCATTTGTTGCTCTTGGGAATATCCTAGTGGACTCTGGAAGCAGAGCTGGGAAAAAAAGGCGAATGGTGCAGGATCATGAGAGATCTGGCATGTTGCTCCTAGGTGCCAGGTACCATGGTCCAACGCTCTCTACATGCCAGCCCCCTTAACCTAGCCCAGGTCTCTTGAAAGGTGGGCCAAACTGCTAGTGCTACCCAGTCTTTCACAGCTTCTGGAAGAGGTAATAGCACCCAAATCTCGTTCACTCTGGGCAAAAGCATAAAAAATTGGCCATGCAAAACTAGGATCAGCTCCTTCCTGTGACTCTAGCTGTGCTGTGAAGTGCTAGCCAGAGGTTCAGGTCATGGGTTTAGCCGTTAGTGGAGTCTTATTCACACGCCTGTGCTGCCCCATAGTGCTTCATAATAGCTCCATTCAGGGACACAGTTCATGCTTCTGGGAGCAGCTACAGAGCCCTCTTTTCCCTCAGTCTACAAATGGTTGTTAGTAGGTCACATATTTGTATTGAAAGCCAACATCCAAGGCTCCAATTTTGGCAGTTCCCACCACCACACATTTTAAGGTTCCATTTTTATCCAACTCCACAGATATCCATGGACATGCGTACATATATGTATGTGTGTGTGTGTAATATATCTCCACTTCTTCTGCCTCCTTCAAATTTAAGAAAGTACGAAAATGAGAAGTCCCTCCAGCATTTCCTTAACACACACACAAACACAGACTCCCTACTCACCGTTGCAATTGCTCTTAGGGGAAGGAAGATCAGAGGTCCCTGCTCTCCACAGGTTGGAACAGAAATGCCAATCTGCATCCACCATGATAGAGGAGCGCAGGCCCTGGCTTTTCTGAAGATATTAGGGGTTGTGCAGTGGTAGATGGAAAGGTGTTTCCTCTTTGTGCTTTTATTTTTGAGGTCACACTGAGACTGAGATACAGGAATAATGGATTTTCCACTTTGTTCTAATTTTTTGCTAGAAAGAACATGGAGTTTCTTTGTTTGGGAATGCAATTACTTCCTAATCAGGTCTTTTATAATTCTGGGAAGCAAAATTCCTAAATGCCTCACCCAAAGCCATTTTCACTATTAACCTATTAAAATGCAACAAGGGGGGCTGCTTTGGTATTCCATTATCCAAAGAACTATTGATTCTGACGGTCATATAGCTTAGGAAACTCTATTTTTTTTCATCCTCTTTTAGCAGTAAAATAGTTGAGGTGAAAAAGGGCAGTGAATTATGAGGGCACCTGTGGCTGTTGATAATTGCTGAGAAGTGATCCATAGGTCTTGGGAACTTTCGTGACTCTCATTCATCTGTGGGGTTCCTGGTCACCTGTAGGGAACTAGCACATTCATTTACTATTATATACTAACCTACATAGAGCCCCCCCTCATACCTAAGTAAACCACTGTAAGGACAGTCATTCTTATTTTGTCTTCAGATCAGTTTTTGTTCCTCTGGGCACTGAAGGGATCCATGAAACATGTTAATATTTTTGGTAATGTCTTCAACTGGGGATCGTTTTGTTTAACTTCTTTTCGAAAAGCTTGAATAAAATAAATATTGCTCTTTTTGTATATCACCCAAATGGTTTCCTTTGATCTTCTTTTGGGGAAAGTGTTGTAATGAGAGGGTATCAGGGGGGAAATGGAGTAAAAGGAATAGATAATGTGAAAAATTTCTCATGCTTCTGTTCTCAACACAGCTATGTTTTCTGGTAAGGACATGCACTTGGTTTCAATCTTAGCACAACCTTTGCAAGTAGTAACTAAAGGGAGCTGAATATTTGATAAAGCAGTTATAATAATTAATAGAAATGAAGAAACTGCTCCTTTCTAATATTAATACACTTAAGTGTATGTGTGGGGTGGGGGGGACTCTAGTTACAAATTACTGTTAGCAGATTAGATCTGAGACTAAGAAAATCAGCCTCCAGTAGCTGTCCTCTTAAGAGATGGTGCTATGATTGTATATTTTCTATAACTACAGGAATATTAGAAAACCATGAGAGAGGCCAGCCATATTTGTTAATTACCCGGAATATTTTCAGGATCCAAACCCCAGGATCCAAACCCCAGCAGGGGGTGCTGATCTCTGTCAGGTTGCTTTTGTCACAATCTAAAATGATGCAGGTAGATAACTTGAAACTCATCTCCAGATAAGTATAATTTTGTTTTGCTTTTAATAAGGAAACTGCTTCTGATGCTAATACATTAGTAGAGGAAAGAACAATTAATTGAGGAGGCTATGTATCTGTATGAAGTCTATGGAAAACAGATTCTTGTTGCCACAAGCAGGTTCACCCCATCATGGAGAGGAGCTAGAATGATCTAAGCACATTTGCTTTCCAGAATAATAACACCATGTTGCCACTTCGATGAAATCCTGCTTTTTTACAAGCACAACTTCATGTTCACATGGGAAGCAAGTGAAATATTAGTGATTTTAGAAGAAAACAAAGAAACAAAAACATTTGTTTGAGAGCCTTTTTCAAAACCCTAATGATCAGATCTGGCAAGAATTTTTTATGTAGGTACTATAGCTAATTTTTGGTATGTTTTCACTTTAAGTAAGGGAGAATTGGATATGCTAGCTACTTTTGACATTAGTCCCCAAGATGATTTTTTTCCCGAAGGTTCTTTGGCCTTTAGCTGTCTTTTGTAATGGTTACATTTGTAGTTTACCACTAGCAACAGGAAAATATTTCACTGCTAGTTTCCAGCATTTATTAAGTAGACCATTACATAAGAAGAGAAAATTAATAGTTATTGAGTGGCTGTTGTATGCCAAGTTGCTTGTATTATCTCTCTACATTCCCATGTGAATCCCATAGATAAGTTGGATTATTATTTTCATTTTTCACATGCAGAAACAAAATAATTGTGTTATGTGTGCAGGACCACACAGCTCATACATAACTGAAACAAATTCAGAAAACAAATCAGCCAGACTTGAAAATCTGTATAATATAAGCAGTGATGTATCTATCTGTTCTAAGGAGGCAGATACCTAAAGAAGAAACATTTCATTTAGAACTATTGCAACATTTGCTTATCAACTGGAAGACTGTTTTGAAATTTTTAATCATTTAATTGCAAATGGAGCTTTTTACAGTGTCTTAAGGTTCATTTGTGCATTCATTCATCTGTGTGCTAAGCAGTGTACTAGGCACTAGAAATTTAGAAGTGACTAAGACTTGACTTAGCATTGGTGGTTAGATAGTGGGGAGGCTACTTTCTACAAGAGAAACAGCTAGATTAGAAGGCTGGGCAGGTAGCTCTCCTAGTCTCCATCTGTTGCACCATCCATATAGTGAAGATACTTACTGATCCTCCCTGAGACTCATAACAGTGGCCATAAATTTTGCAACTGAGCTGGGCATGGTGGCACATGCTTGTAGGCGGCAACCTAGGAAGCTCCAGCAGGGACCAGGGATCATGGTTCGAGTCCCGCTTGGGGCAATGTAGCGAGACCTAGTTCCAAAAAATAGTTGGGCGTGGTGGCGTGTGCCTGTAATCCCAGCTACCTGGGAAGCTGAGGCTAGGTATTGCTTGAGTCTGTGGTACCCCGGACAACATGAGCCTGCGGTTCCACAGACAAAAAATAGTGAGACCTAATCTCAAAAAACAAAAATTGCAACTGACAACCAGGACAGGTCCCTTCCCTTTGCTTATCAGAGTCCTCATCTGTAAAATGAGAACCTTGAACTTAACAAAAACAAAGCAAAAAACCCAGTCAAAAAATGGGGAGAAAAACTAAAAAGATATTTCTCCAAAGAATTACAAATGGTCACTAAGCATATGAAAAAATGCTCAGTATCACTAATAATAATCAGGGAAATGCAAATCAAAATCACACTGAGATACCATCTCACACCAGTAAGAATGGCCTATATTAAACAAATACAGCGACAACAAGTGCTGGTGTGGATATGTAGGGAAAGGAACACTCTTACACAGCTGGTGGGATTGATTGCAAACTGGTCCAGCCACTATGGAAAGCTGTGTTCAAATTAATGAAATTAATTTCGTTAGTTTGAGGACCCTCAAATTAATGAAAATGGAACTACAATTTGATCCAGCAATCCCACTTCTGGGAATCTACCCAAAGGATACCAAAACACTAATTCAAAAGGACACCTGTACTCGGATGTTTATCGCAGCCCTACTTATAATAGCCAGGATATGGAAACAACCCAAATGCACCAAAACAGACAAATGGATCGGAAAGTTGGGGTGTATGTACACAATGAAATATTATTCATCAGTCAAAAAAGACAAATTTGATGCATTTGTGATAACATGGATGGGTCTAAAAGGAATCATGTTAGCAGAAATAAGCCAGAGAGATAAAGTGGAAAACTGGATGATCTCACTATATGCAGGATATAGGGAAAACAAAAGGACAAGGAAATTTAAAACTGTCAGCAGAACTGAAGCAGAGAGGGGAAGGGGGTAAGATCAGGGGAGGGATGGACACAAGAGATTAAAATGACAGTTTATGGGTGACAAGGAGGTAGGAGAACCTCAGGGTAGACAATGATGTAAAATATATGTGTGTCTGTGTATACCTTCAATTAAAAAAATTAAGTTAAAAAATAAAAAAGATGAAAATGAAAACTGAAAAATAAAATAAATAAAATGCAGAGCTTGAACTGGATTAGCATTACTAATTCTGGAATCCAATAAAAACTGAGATGACTTTTTTCGCATATCAAGATAATATTTATGGTCACCTCCTACTCTTGCTACAGAATGTAGCTAGCTGTTAGCAATAACTGCTATAAATAACCAGAGGATTAGGCTCTTTAATGCAATGTTAAGAACAAAAAATCAACACTTTGGATGAGTCCTGTGATCCATCCAAATTAGAATTGTCACAAGGTCATGACTAATGAATGTTTCCTAACATGTTTTATGGATCGTAGGTCATTTTGCTTAGAAACACAAAACGTGTATTACACATTTTGCTTTGCGTAATATAGATTGCTTTATAGAATGACTACATTTGATACATGACCTAAAAAGGAGTCTGTTAGAATTCAATTCTTGCAAATTTGATCAGGAATTTAACTTTTTGGTTCTTATTTGGTCAGAAATAAAACATTGCATAATTTTAAACAGGCTTATCATTAAAAAAAAAAAAAAACCACCAGTTCCTAATGAATCCTTACCCCTACCTAGGCTAGCCCCCAGAAAAGATGTTCGCATTCTAAATGCCTGGAACCTGTGAAAGTCTTACTTTACCAAAAGCGTCTTTGCAGATGTAATTAAGATGACACGGGGAGATTACCCTAATTATTGGAGAAGACTCAGATGAGCCTTTTAAAAGCAGGGAAATTTAGCTGCCTGGAAGCAGAAGAGGAGGGGTTGGAAGCACAAGAAAGACTCTGGAGTGCTGCTACTGGTTTCAGGATGGAAGAGGCCGTATAGAAAGTGCTAGATGCAATTGGATACAGTACTGCCAGCAACCTGAATGAGCCTAGAAGCAGATTCTGCTTCTGAGCCTCCAGATAGGAGCTGTGATTGACTGATCCTATGGTATTGACGTTGTAAGACAGAAAGTTCAGTCATGTTAAGCTGGACTTCAGTTCTACAGAAGTGTGAGATAACTGTCATCATTAACTTTTTACATTTTTAGCTTTCTTATTTGGTATGCAACTCTTTTCTTCTGAATATTGATCTAATACTTCAGACTACTTTGAAGCTTTATTCAAGTTTAGAAATGATCTATTTCTAAATTTCTGCTACAGAAGATGAAGAACATCCTTACTTATAGGTCCCCTGCAAATGCACACGCATACACACACACACACACATACAACTTAGACTACTTTTCCACAAATACAAAAATTGTGGGTAAAATACTCAATATTTTCATAAAGTCATGTTACAGTTCACAGTTGATCCATGGAGAGAACCATTCATTGTGCTTTATTTTATTTTCCCCAGATTGTCTCATGCCTCTTGTTTTGTAGTCCTGTATGCCTGTCATGAGTTCAGCCCCAATCTTTTTGACAGCACCATAAAATTCCACCTTTTATGGTCAAATATATTTGGTAAGTGCCATTTACTTTTTGTGGCAACAACTCTGGTGGTGTTTGCTACCCTCCAGTCAATTCAGAAATGGTTGCCCTGTCAGCCTGCCATCTAGTTGTCATCTTGGGAATTCCCTTTGCTTTTGTCCTCTGTTATTTTCTGTTTCTTGCTTTCTCCCCTCATTTCTCTGAGCCACCCCCTGTACTTACTGCCTTAGAAAGATTACATGGGAGGTAATTTGAAGAAATCCCATTGCAGGGTAAGTTAGTCAGCTTTTTCCTCCATTAGCCTGTAACCTGGGGTGTTGCATCTTCCCCAAGATTGTGCGGCCCAGTGGGTGTGTGTGTGTGTAAGTGTACACACCTGGGCCTAAGAGAGCGGGAATAAAAGGGCTCAGAGAGCATACACACATGAGTATGAGAGAAATGCAAATGAGTATGAGAGAAAGCCAGGGCGAGACCCCAGAGAAAGAGTGTGAAGATTCCTAGTGGACTGGGGGTGCCAGGAGGCACATGCCCCCAGCCCTGGCCCTATCCTGCCTGGTGTGTCTATGTAACTACAAAACCAATAAAGAACCTATGCATATTAGTAAGCCTGAGGTTGCTCCTACAATTGGTGATGAGGAGCAGTTACATTACACCTGTCTATGTTTGGCTATATCTTGACTATATCTTCACACATCATTAAAGATTTTACTAGTTGAAGAATTCTTAACTAGCAACAATTTCCCTTCCGAATTTTGAAAAGTTTATTCCAATATATCCTTGCTTCTAGTATTGCTTTTGAAAACTCTGGTTCCCTATTGTCCTCCAACTTTCTGTGTATAAATGCTTATTCTCTGCAAGTTTTAACAGTTTTCACTTGGCTCCTGGTGTTTTTAAATGCAGTAATGATACGTCTTCTCAGACATCTTTGCCCATCTACCTGGCTGAGGCTTTGTGAGCCTTTTCCGTCTGAAAACTCATCCTTCAGTTTTTGAGATACTATCTTTTTCTCTCACATAATATCTTTCTATTTTCTCTATTTCTAGAAGTCCTACTAGTTGAATATTTGCTGTTGTGGACTGATTCTATAATTTTCAGATCTTTCCCTTGTGTTCTATTTAATTGTTTCTTGGCTGTACTTTTGGGAAGGTCTCCTTAATTTGATCTGCGTCTCCATTCTCTTAGAGAGTTTGTGAGGTGTTGATGGCATAAGTCATGTAGGGTGAACTTCAGTGAATGGCAGCTGTGAATGCACGTATTGTTATTCTGGTATGAATTTCTTCTTATGTGAACATGACAGTTCTTGGATAAGCAATATAGCTTCCTTTTGCAGATCATGCTATTTACCTTCATTGTACTAAATTTGTAATGTAACATTTTCCAATTGCACTGTTTGTAGAAAACCAATTCTACAGCATAAATCTACTTAGCAATAATAATTAGAATTAAGTCCTTAACTCTTACTCATGCTTCTAAAAATGCTTAAAATTAAAAGTAACTTTTTTCTCCCTCTTCTTTAACTCAGTACATTGTCAAGAAAAAAGTCCACAGATGCACTCTGTCCCCTAGACCTTGAGGTAGATTAAAATTGGAAAGAAAAATAATGCCAGATAACTACTCCTTGACAGTACAATATGTACTCTTCAAACCAACTAACCATTTCTTTTAGGATGGGAAGCCTTTAGCATACAAGGATTGATGCACATTCTGCCATGCAGACCAAAATAAGGCTGGTGAGTGACTTGGGGGCACAGAAGAGGCTAACAGACATGTGACAAACCTCAGCTCCAAGAACAGGCCTGGGTTAAGTGTGAGTTTCTCAGCCAAGAGCCACTCAGCCTAGATGTAGGGGTCCAATGGAGAACAGAACCATAATAATAGAGGGAAAAGGTCTGTAAGAAACAATTCAATTTTGCTTTCATCTTTCATTCTTTCACTTTTTTTTTCAACCAGGGGCTATATTAAATCTCTATGACATGGGTGCCAACCAATCCGATTTGATGCCAGCAAGAATTACTTAGTAAGATCACATTACTGTGTATCAATCCTGGATTCAGCACATGTTTACTGAGTACCCACTAGCAGACCTCACTGTGTAGTCACTGTAGGTGATGAGAAAGTCCCCTTTCGCTGAGCTTCAGTTGTCTCATCTGTGGGAAAAGAAGGAGTTGGTGATCTCCAAGGATTTCTTTAGGTCCAACAGTCTTTTGGGACCACATGGATGGCTCTTGAGGTGACACTACTAAGTGAAATAAGTCAGGAAGTGGGAGACAGTTACTGGATGGTGTCAATGATTACAGAATATAAATAACTAGAGAGAACAAACTGGCAAAATGACCAGAATAACTCTTAGCCTCAATGAATAATGTACTGGTTACCAGAGGTGATAGTAGGAGGAAGGAGGGGTTGGGGGGTGCTGGGGGTAGAGGCATGGTCGACAGGGTTGTGGCACCAGAGCTTTGATAAGGGTGAGTGAGGTGCATGTACATATGGAGGGGTGAAGTTATATTTTACAAATTACACAGTTATATAAACTAGAAAACAATAAAACTTGATTAAATCAACAAAATGTTTAAGTTTGACCATATAAAGGACAATAACAGAAACAGCTATAGAAAGGAAAAACGAAAGGCCCCTGGTCCCAAACTCCTAGATTGGAAATGTGGACAAAACCAGAAGATGATTCTATGAGTTATTGTTTGACTTGAAAATTGGACTAGGAGTGGATTCTAAATGTCTTACATCTGTGATGTTTCCTAAAGGCACTAGAGGGGAAACAGAGAGTCCTGTCCAACAGGTAAGTTTGTTTTACAGCTTGACATCCAAACTCTGCCCCCTAGCCTCACCAACATGCATCTGCAATACACCCCCACCCTTCTGAGCCTACTACCTTCGTATAGCATTTTCTGTCCAGTGGCAACCAACCACCTGCAAATGCTCCCTTTTGGTGGCTGCAAACAGGTTGTGCACTCTGGCACGAGTTTATGTTCTAGGCCTTTCCTAACTTCCTTACTTTTCAAACTTTCCCTGCCTCATTTCCTGTTCCTTGTCACCTCTGCCTCCTTATAAGACATTTGATAAGTTCATCCTTGCTCTTGTGGTCAAGGAAGGCAAAGATGTTTGTGGATTACTATTCCTGAACAAGATTCATATTAAAGGAAACATCCCAAAAACATTCTGTTGCTTTCATGGTGGATTTAATTTTTTTCAATCATGGAAAATTTCAAACACAAAAGTGGAGAGTGTTACAATGAATGACATGTCCTTATGACCCAACCTCAACAATTGTCAATATGGCCCAACTCATCTCAGCTGTACCCCTGTTTGCATTCTACTCTCCATACAAGGAATTCTTTCGAAATAAATCCCAGATATCATATCATTTAGTCTGTAAATACTCTAGTAACCACCTCTAAAAACAATGGACTTTTGCAATTAAGAAAATAAATAACAATACCATTATCATATTTTTTATTTGTTTATTTTTTTTTTGAGACTAGGTCTTGCTATGTTTCCCAGGGTAGTCCCATGGACTCAAGCGATCCCCAGCCTCAGCCTCCCAGGTAGCTAGGATTATAGGTGCATGCCACCGCACCCAACTGTATCATATTTTTTAAAATTAGAAGTTACTGCTTCATATTTTCAAATATCCAAACTGTTCACATATCCCTGAATGTCTCATAATTTTTCCCTATCATTTGTTTGACTCAGGATCCAATGAGGCACAAAGTGAACCTTTGGAGAGTCACTTGTCTGATACAGAGAGGGAAGGATTTGGGAAAAAATAATTGACCCTCAAAACCATACTGTGTTGGCTTTCAGTAATGAATATGGCCCTGTCACCACAAAGTAGTTCTTCCCCCCCCCTTCCAGATTTCTGTGGCTAAACATTAGCTTAGTATTCCATTGGACTCAGGAAATTCTTTATAAGTACTGTAAGACATCTGTGAAAGAAGTGGAAACTCAGTTTGACCTTGAAATTCATAAGTTCTTACACAACCAACACTTAGTTTTCTATTTAAAAAGCCAAACAACAATCCTGTAAAATGAAAAGCCAACTTTTAATATGTCTAGGGAGTGTTTTTGCAACTGACAGTACAAAACATATCTGTGTTGTTTCACCCATGCCCCCACCCCGACCCAAGGATGAAGGCCAATAGAAGCACATTGCAAATGGGATATTGAAAGGACTGTTCATCATGGCTTAATTAATACTAATGCGGTGCACCCCCTTTATGACATTTTTTATTGCACTGAAAATTTGAAAGCCGGGTGGAAAAAAAAAGCCTATGAATTTGAATGTTGGGTTGAAGGAGATTATGTGTGGTTAAGTAGGTGCTACTTAAACCTGCTGGGTGTGTGCTTGGTTATGTAATTTGCAGAAAGCTGCTGCCTTGGATACCATTGGGAAATACTGCTATTGCCTATGTGACATTCGCCAGCAAGATATATTGGAGTGAAAAAAACTGATTAAATTGAGCTGTGGAGTCTGGGAGCAGCAATCGTGCTGCCAGGGTCTGCTCTATTCCACTTAATGTCCTAATGTAGTCATTCAAGAAATCTTTAAATGAGTATAGATTATGTGCAAGATGCTCTGGTGGATTCAAAGAAGATAGAGAACATGCTTTCTGTCTTATTATTTCTTATAGTCCAGAGCAGGGGTGGGAAATTTGCTTCATCTTGTGATCAGTTCTGCCTGGAGTACTGTTTTGAGAAGGATTTTGAGATTGAGTTTGGGCTTAGTAAGAAGGCAGTTAAGATCTAGTAGAGATAACTTTCATTGGGCACTGATAGAGACATGTGTTGAAGTACTTATGCCACATAGCTGGCATTCCTGGGCTGATATATTTATGTATATAAACAATGGATAATTTATGAACCAGCACGTTAAAAATTAGAACTATCAAAGGGGATTCAAATAAAATGCTGTAGACAGTGGTAAGGAGGATGGGAGTGTCACGATCAGGAGGACGCCCAATATGATTTTCTGAAGAAGGTGCTAATTGATCTGCACTTTGGAGTGTGAGTAGAATCTGTATAGATTTTAAAAAGGGGATATTTTTGTCCTTGTTGGAATTTGGGTAAAGGTACAGATTGTGGTGGCAGGATGGGTTGTTGGGGGGAAGATGATAGAAATAAGCAAATGAATTAGGATTCATCAAGAGGTGATGAGGATCTCCTGTGCCAAGACAAGTTGGAAAGAAGGGTGCAGATCTGAAATATTTTAGAGTGCAATCCCCAGAACTTGCTACATGAAAGAGTACTATTCAAGATGACATAGAGAAGTGAAGGCTTAAGTGGGGATAGAGGTCAAGATAGATGATTGAGAAATATGAGTACTGTTTTGGACCTGGTGACCATGGACTGCTGGAGGTAGTCACTGGGTTGTGATTTCCAACACATTTGTTGGGAGGGGAGGCAATCAGAGGTGATCGCTTCAAGAATCAAGTTTGTGAGAGCTGGCCACCAAGACTAAGGGATCACTCGCTGTAGGAGACACATGCAAACCGTCTGAGCTCAAAGCAAGAACTACCCATTTTACAGAGCCGTCGTGGGACTTGCAGCTCAAGAACAGCACACTACTGCCATCTGGGGGTTGCATACAGAAATTGTAGTGGCGACTCAGTGAGAAAGGACATTATTTTGGAACCAGCAAGATCCTTCTTTTCTAAAACCATAGTTAGTCCTTCCTGAAACTCTTTTTAGTCTAGTTCTATTTCTTTGTCTCCGATGAAGCAAATTATGAGGCAGGTTTTCTGTAACATCTTTTCTTTGCAGGATTTAACCCTTGACGTTAGACAACCTCCTGTGTCAGCTAGGGCATCCTGCAGTTGATTTGAGGTCTGTCGTGTTGTTGCAGTTGATTTGAGGTCTGTCCTGTAGCTACTGATCAAAGTTCTGGCCTTGACTTAAATCCCTGCTGGGTCAACCAAATCTGTCATTCTGACTGAGTCACTGCCTACCTAACTTTTTTTTATTTATATATAAATTTGACAACATTGTAATCTCAAGGATTTGCCCCCCCCTCCCCTCCCCTCCCTTCCCCCCCTTTCCCTCGTGCTCATAATTGTGCACTTCATCTTGGTGCTTAGCTTGTTTTGACTTTCCTCAAGGCTTTTGTTTATTTTTTCACTATATTTGGTTTCTGCTTTTTTCTTTATGGCTTGTTTCTGCTAATATCATTTCTTCTAAATACATCCATGTTGTTATGAAATTGTTGAATTTGTCATTTTTAATTGATGAGTAATATTCCATCGTGTATATATACCACATTTTTTTCATCCAGTCATCCGTTTTGGGGCATTTAGGTTGTTTCCATGACCTTGCAATTATAAATTGTGCTGCAGTAAACATCCGGGCACGGGTGTCCCTTTGTACCCACATTGAGGTCTCTTTTGGGTAGATTCCCAAAAGAGCAATTGCTGGGTCAAATGCCTACCTAACTTTTTTTTTTTTTTTTTGAGACTAGGTCTTGCTATTTTTGCCTGTGGAACCGCGGCTCTCGTTGCCCAGGGTACCACAGACTCAAGCAATCCCCAGCCTCAGCTTCCCAGGTAGCTGGGATGACAGGCGCGCACCACCACGTCCAGCTATTTTTTTGGAACTAGGTCTCGCTATGGGTCCCAGGCGGGACTCGAACCGCAATCCCTAGCCCCGGCCGCTTCATAGGCTGAAGCTTACAAGCATGAGCCACCGTGCCTGGCCTCTACCTAACTTTTGATACTAGATTATTCTACTTTTTGTCTTCAAGGGCACCATTTACACATTTGCCAATCTCCTTTTTCTGGAGTAGACTAGAGTTTCATCATTTCGTTCATTCATTCAACTAACATTTATTGAATGGCCTCCATTTGCTAGGTACTGAAGATATATTGAAGCAAAATTAAATGGACTATATCAAAATGTTGTGTTACAGTCAGTCTGTTGGCCAAGGGGAATGTTCTATATGCCCAGGTGAACAGATTGGATGAGCATTTGACAAGTTATTCCATCAGCTCCTTAAATGTCACAGAGTGTTGAAAAGAGATGACCTGGATTTGTATGACAGCTGTCGTGGAGTTATGAAAGAAATAGTTACAGCATCTTGGTTACAACCAATCAACAGCAGCAGCTTTCAGCTGTCTCCTCAGAACACTGGGGATTACCTCAGGCATCAGAGCCACAGCATCTCCCCTGCCCGTGCTTTTGCCCCCACCAATCACAACTGTGCCTAGTGGCAAAGCTACTGCACTATGGGGGCCTTGATACACAGTTTTCAACTTGGGCTTGAGCTAGATCCAGAAGAGTCCTGGGAATGGAATCTTCAATAGTAGCCAAGACAGTGTCCCTAGTAGGCTATACCTTATAGCTTAGATAAGAATATTTACATTTCAGAGCTACCAGTGTGCATTTTTCCCGTAAGAAACATAGTCATTATACATGGAAGTAATTTGAAGACCCAGCTAAGAGTGTGCATATAAAACCTAGTGCCTAGAACATTCTGTGAATGGCAGCTGTCATTCTCTTCAGGACTGCTATCCAGTGAGCTGCATGAGGAAAACACGATAGCAGAGGACCCTGGAAATTAAATAACTTCAGGAGACGTCTCTGTCAAGAGACGGTGACAGGTTCCCAAATGGAAAGGTATAAGAACCATTGTTTATATCAGTTTTGCTTCTCATGAGTATTGTTCTAAATAGTCAATACTCATCATTTAGTATAGATACCATTCATTCAATGAGTATTTCTTGAACACTTGCTGTGTCTCTTTCTCGGGTGCCAGGGAACCACAAGTAAAGAAAACCAACACATAACTTCATATTTCTTCATAATCTAGGGCATTCCCACAGTACTTTCATAGTCATGGTTTCCTTGGCGCTTCACTACAATGCAATGAGATAGGTATAATTATTATTGTCTCCATTATATCGATGGGGAAACTGATGCACCCAGAGAATAGTTTTCCTGGGAGTGGCAGAGCTGGCCCCCTGGTGGTATCTAGTGTTCTTTTTTGTGGCACATATTCAGAATGCCTGCCAGCCTGATCTATTTCTTACCAGTCCACTTTTGCCAGCCGGCACCCAGGGTTCTCTAGCCTGCCTCTGCTTTCTCCATAAAACCCTCCTCCCTCTCTTCTTTTCCACCCGGTTTACACAGCAGTGCAGTCAATCAATCAGCAAGGCTTCTCTCCAAAGGGCCACTTGGGCCTCAGGGAGGGGCTGGTCTCCATTCGCTGTGTGCATTAGGCTGACTCCTACCTGGGCCTCTCTGTGGTGATGGCCTCCTCTGTTCAGAGACCTGGGGCTGAGTGATGTGGGTTCGGGAGGTAGGCCCCTCATAAGTTTGACCCTGTGCGTTCCTTTTAGCAATCCACTCCCCCCCGGGGTAATCTTGCTCCTCTATTTCCCAGGCTTGGCCAGACTTTGAAAACCTCCTAGATCATTGCAATTTAAGCAACTTGTAGAAACACCTATTAATAGAACACAAGACATTTAGGTCTGTCAGAAATGCTGCACTTGCACTGACTGTATGAACTTCGCCAGTTTACACAGCACTGGGCTCTTTGAAATGCTTTCCACATATTAAACTATCTACATTGTTTTATATGATGAGTTGGTCTTCAAAATTACTTGAATCTCCATTTGATGAGCAGTTATTTTAAATTCCTTGGCAACATGGTGCTGTGGAAAGTACGAGGGCTTCGGAGTTAGATGAACATGCCTTCAAAACATTACGCCACCTCTTACAAACCACATGTCCTAGATTTCTTACTAAACCTCTCTGAGTATCCACTTCTATTAAATGAGCCAATCTGCAGAAGAGCTTTGATGTGGGAAGTTGGCATCTGTAAAGCATCTGACACATACCTGGCACATTGAAACACTTAATAAATATTTCTCTCAACATCTTTCCTGCTAACTAATGATTTCACACTGAAAGAGTGAAATGTCAGAAATGTAGGATTTTATCCTTTTTATTAATTAATTTTTAAAAATAATGTATATATATATTTCACATCTTTGTATTCCCCAGAGTTCACCCACCACCTATCCTCACTGACCTCTCCTACCCATCCTCCCTCTCCCAGTTATGTACTTTAGTTTGGTTGTTGGCTTGTTTTGACTTTTCCTCCGGGCCTTTTGTTTGTTTTTCCTATATCCCATTTATTAGTGAATTCATTTGGTTTCTCTTTCTGACTTGTTCCTGCTAATATCATTTCTTCTAGGTCCATCCATGTTATCTCAAATTCATCAAATTTGTCATTTTTAATTGATAAGTAATATTTCATTGTGTATATATACCACATCTTTTTTTCCATTTGTCTGATTTGGGACATTTTGGTTGTTACCATGTCCTTGCAATTATAAATAGTGCTGCTATAAACATCCAAATACAGGTGTCCCTTTGTATAAGTATTGAGGTATTCTTTGGGCAGATTCCCAGAAGAGCAATTGCTGGGTCAAATGGTAGTTCCATTTTCATTAGTTCAAGGGTCCTCCACACAGCTTTCCATAGTGGCTGGACCAGTTTCCATTCCCACCAGCAGTGTAAGAGTGTTCCTTTCTCTCCACACCCATGCCAGCACTTGTTCTTGCCCATTTTTTTGATGTGGACCATTCTTACTGGTGTAAGGTGGTATCTCATTGTGGTTTTGATTTACAAGAAATGTGGATTTTTTTAAATGCAATTTTAATATGTTTGTATCTACAGCTAGTGAAAAATAGGGCTATACCAGACATACAACTGGGTCTCTGAATTAATTTCATGCATCCTCTAGACAGTTTTGGGAAGAAATGCCAAATGGTAGCTGTTGAGCTCTTATATGTCCATTCTTAAGACTTTGAAAGACTTACCTCCTTTAATGTTCTCTGCATTGAGCTGGATGCAATTATAAAGTTTGCTTGCAGATATGGAAACTGAGGCAAGAGGATAAAGAAACTAAGAATCAAGTGGCAGCTCAAATCAAACCTGAACCCAGCTGGTTTGACTACAGAGCACACATCACCACTATTTCCCTGTCATTAGTACTCTGCTCAGAGACCAAAGGATTACTTCTTTGGGGGAAGTTCATTCTTCCTTCCTCTTCTGCCCTACACCTTCTCTATGCCCATTTATACTTATGAGTTTATGGACAATTTAGTAATTCTTCTCTTTATATATCTGGAATAAATAACCTGGCTCACTCCAACATTTTGACAACCTGGTATAGTCCATATAGACTCATGTGAAGTAGTATAATTTTATCATTTTATTGAAAATAGAGCATATATGCATACATGTACGTTATATATGTGTGTGCATGTTAACAGATGGAAAAAATACTCATGTAACCACCAGTCAAGATCAGAAATAAAAGAGTGGGGTGCCAGAGAAGTCTTCTATATGTCTTCTATATGAGATACTGTTCAACTCCTTTCTCACCCCTGAGGTAATCACAACCCTAACTTTAGGGTAATATTTTCTTGCTTTCTCTTAGTTCTAGCATCTCTGCATGCATGTCTGAAGAATACAGTTTAGTCTCATCTGTCTTTGAGTTTTCTCTGAACGGATTCAAACCATAAATATTCTTTTCACAATAGCAGCTTTGTGATACATGCATATCCATAAAATTCATCTTTAAAAGATACAATCCAGTGGTTTTAAAAATGTGTTCAGAGTTGTACAGTTATTAGCAAAATCAATTTTTGAACACGTTCAGCATCTCAAAAAGAAATGTACCCTTTAGCAGTCACCTCTCTTCTTCACCTCCCCCCAAGTCCTAGCAACAATTAGTCTACTTCCTGACTCTTTGGATTTGCCTATTCTGAACATTTCACATAAACACGATTATATAATATGTGGCCTTTTGTGATTGATTTCACATAGTATAATGTTTCCAGGGTTTATCCCTGTTCATCAATTAGTACTTCATTCATCAATGAGTACTTTTTATCCATCCATCAGTAGGTAGTCATTTGAGTTACTTTCACCTTTTAGATAGTGTTAATAATGCTGATATGAACATTTGTGTACAAGTTCTTGCATAGACATATATTTTCATTTCTTTTGGGTATTCACCTACAAGTTATTTAATATTAAAAAAAGAAATGTTGCAACTTTGGTAATTCTATATTCCATCTTTTGATAGAATTCTTTGTTTTCCAAAGCAGTTGCACCATTTTACATAGCTGAGGATTCCAATTTCTCCATCTTTGCTAATACTTGTTAATGCCCTTTTTAAAAAAAATTATTGACATCAAAGTAGGTATAAAGTGTTTTATAAGTGTGGTTTTGATTGGTGTTTCCCTGATGACTAATGATATTGGGCATTTTTTCATGTGCTTGTTGACCATATGTATGTCTTCTCTGAAATGTATAGCCCTTGTCTATAGCTTTTTTTGTAACTTTTATTGGTTTTATATATATATACATATATATATACATTTTCTTATATTGTTATGTATCCCAGATTTTTCCCACCACCATGTCACCCATGAACCATCCTAGTCGTATGTGTTCTTCCTTCCTTTGAATTCCCCTCCTTCCATCTCTTTGTATGCTTCAGTTCAGTTATCAATTTGTTAATTTTAACTTTTTGTTGTTGTTATGTTTGTTTTCCATATATCCCATGTTAAAGTGAGACTATCTGGTATTTGTTTAATTGGGTTATGATGGTTTAACTGGGCTGCTTTGTATTATTGGGCTGTAAAATAGTTTATATATTGTAGATTAAAGTCCCTTTCAGAAAAGTATGAATTGCATATCTTTTCTCTCATTCTGTGGATAGTCTTTTCCCTTTTCCTAAGTGTCCTTTGATACACAAAAGTTTTGAATTTGATGAAACTAATTTATGTTTTCTTTTGTTACTTGTGTTTGGTGGTATAAAAAGCTTTGCCTAACTGAAAGTCACAAAAATCTACTTCAATAATTTCTTGTAAGAGTTTAATAATTCTAGCTTCTGTATTTTGGACTATGATCCATTTTGCATTAATTTTTACACATGACTTGAGGTAAGGTGTCCAAATTCATTCTTTTGTGTGAATATCCAGTTGTCCCTACACCATTTTCTTAGTAGACTTCTTTTTCCGTCACTGAACAGCTTTGTCATCATTGTCAGAAATCAGTTGGCTATAAGTGTATGTCTTTTCTTCTGAAAGTTCTGTTCTATTAATGTATTTCTTATGCTTATGCCACATAGTATTTGTTTGTTTGTTTGTTTGTTTTGAGACTAGGTCTCGCTATTTTTGCCTGTGGAACCGCAGGCTCTCGTTGCCCGGGGTACCACAGACTCAAGCAATCCCCTGCCTCAGCTTCCCAGGTAGCTGGGATTACAGGCGTGCGTCACCACGCCCAGCTTTTTTTTTTTTTTTTGGAACTAGGTCTCACTATGGGTCCCAGGCGGGACACAAACCGCAATCCCTAGCCCCGGCCGCTTCGTAGGCTGAAGCTTACAAGCACGAGCCACTGTGCTCGGCCCACATAGTATTGATTACTGTAGCTTTCTTAAGTTTTAATAATGGGAAGTGTGAATCCTCAAAACAATTCTTTTTAAAATTGGTCTGGCTATTCTGCATCCCCTGAATTCCATGAGAATTTTTGAACAAATTTATCAATTTCTTTTTCTTTTTGGAGACTGTATATAGTCTAATTTATTGATGATAGATGACAATTCAGGTCTCCTTAAGCCCCTTCCCATCTTCAGGGAGTCTTAGAAACTGTCTAGGTTCAGGGATTCTCGGTGTGTTGGATGAGTGGGAGAAGGACTCCCCAGCTTTTGAAGTTATCTCTTCCTCTCTCTGTGTCCCCTCTGGAGCTGATAGTCCAGGGGGCTCTTGTTACTGGGAGTCCATGTGGACCATGGGGTCCATGATCCTGTTGCTATGAGCAAATTTGTTGTCATACCAGGAAATGAGCTTCTTCACAATAGTGGTCATTCAAGCATTATCAGCCCCAAGTTTGAAGGTAGTGGAGGTAGTGTCATGGGTAAAGTTTCAGGAGACAATCTGGTCTTCAATGTAGTAAGGTTGTCCTCAAGGGGACCATGAGATGCCACCTTACCCATGACATCACATTTGGAAGCTTTCTCCAGGCAACAGGCAGCTCCATCACTGACACACTGGGGAGGAGACATGGAAGATCATGTCAGCAAGCTACCTATTCAGCTCAGGGGTGACCTTGTCCACAGCTTTGGCAATACCAGTAGACTCAAGTAGGATACTTTGGGTAACCTCTCAGCCATCATGTCATCGCTCCCCAGAAGTGATGGTCACAGTCTTCTGGGCAGCAGTGATGGTATGGACTGTGGTCTTGTGTCCCTCCACCATGCCAAAGCTGTCATGGATGGCCTTGGCCAGGGTGGCCAAGCAGTTGGTGGTACAGGAGGAATTACTGATAATCTTGAGGGAGTTGTCAAACTTATGGTTTACACCCATCACAATCATGGGGCATCAGCGAAAGGGACAGAAATGATGACTCTATTGCTCCCACCTTTCAAGTGAGCACCAGAATTCTTCCAAGGTCATGAAGACACCAGTAGGTTCATAACATATTTGGCACCAGATTCAACACATTTGATATTGGTGGGATCTCACTTCTGGATGAAGTAGATGGGTTTTCCCATTAATGAAAAACTTCCTGTTGTCTGTCTTATCTGTGCCACTGAACTTGCCATGGGTGGAATCATGCTGGAACATGTGGACTATGTAGTTAAGGTCAATTAAGGGGTCATTTATGGCAATGATATCCATTTTACCAGAGTTAAAAGAAACTCTAGTGAACTAACACTCAATACAACAATATCTGCTCACTCTATCCTCCCCCACTGTGTCTTCAGGACTCTGCTGGCCATGCCTGAGAAGAGGCAGCTGTCTCTGAAATAGGAGGAGCAGAGAGCCCAGTTTGTCATTTTATACCAAGAAGTCAACTGGGGTTATGACAGGGATTATCCTGAATTCATAGATGACCGTTCTAACAATATTAAACCTTTCAGTACATGCACATGACATATCTTTCATTTATTTAGATCTTTAATTTTTTTCTTTCAACATTGGTTTTGGTTTTCAGTGTAAATGTCTCGTATTTCCTAAATTTAATCATATTTATATTTTGATGCTACTGCAAATGGAATTGTTTTCTTCATAATTTACACTCTATTAATTCTTACATACCTAAATACCTTACAAAAATACACATCTAAAAGACACCGAAATCACATCCAAAGTGATACAAGGCCCTCAGAAACTCCATTCACATTGCTTCTGACACCTTTTTTTATTGTATAGTACTTTATTTTTTTTTAAAGCAGAACTGACTGTTTCTGGGTTTTCCCATCAGTATTCATGTACATTGCCCAAATACTGTCACTTTCCTTGCTCTTCATATCTTCCTGCATTTTTTCCCTTTAAGATCATTTTCCTCTTGAAGTACATCCTTTAGAATTTCCATTAGTGTGGTCTGCTGGTAAAAACTCTTAGTTTTTTGGTTTTTTTTGACTAAAAATATCTCTGTTTCATCTTTTTGTTGAATATGTTCCTCTTCAAAACATGTGAAAGATAACACGGTCAGGGTCCTGGCTTAGTGTGGGCAAGGTCTTCCAAAAGCATCCCCGTACGGTCTGTGACTTCTGATGAGCCAGAGCCCCAGTGTAAAGGTCTGCAAGCCCTCAGCTCCTTCAGAAGAACAATGTCTGTCCGAGAGAGGTTGCCTCGGATGTTTGAATGAGATAATGGATGGGAAATTCCTGGCACAGAGGAAGAAGGCAGTCAAGGGCAGCTATTATTGTTTCAACTGAAAGCTTTAGCTTCTAACCTTCAGGTTTTCACAGTTTACATTTTTTGCTATTGGAAAATAAAACATGGCTCCATGGAACCACCAGAATCTGACTCTTTGTCATTGAGAGCCCCCACCGTCCCACCACACATCCTGAAAGATGAAAGGTCTTCTCTTTGTTCTAATGACCCAAACTGGGCATTGTGGGCACAGTCCATTTTCTTCAACATTTTTTTGTGAGAGCTCTGAGGTTTAGTCTTTGTCTTTTTTTTTTTTTTTTTGAGAGACTATGTCTTGCTATGTTGCCCAGGCTTGTCTCAAACCCGCAGAATCAATGATCCCTAGCCTCAGTCTCCCAGGTAACTGGGATTACAGGCGTGCGCCATCATGCCCAGCAAGTCTTTGTCTTTTTGATGCCACCAGGACAGATATGCAAATCACTTGATTTGTTGATACACATCACTGGATTTGGTGAAGAGGCTATTTAAACTCAGAACAAGAGTCGGTCTAGAGACTGGAGTCAGATTTTGTAGTACTGGGGAACCAGAGGAGGTGCCTAACAGTAACCCATAAGCTACTGGCAACATCAATCCAACTCTGCAACATGACCCAACCTCCCTCTTTCTGTCTCCTCCACTGCCACCGCACTTTTCTGTTCATAAGGAAAGGCTATAATCTTGAGCTGGAAACTGCACTGTTTCCAAATTTGGGTTATCTACTCCAAGAAATTCTAAGTATCAGGAAATAAGAAAGCAGAAAGGAATAGATGAAGGGCTTTGGAAGGTTCAAGGTGAACGCAGCAACAGTCAAAGGCATCAGATTGTTCCCTTGCTGCTAAGCATCAGTAGGCAAGAACAAGCAGTGTCTTTGTACTTGGGTAGTCTACTTGGGTACTGCATGTTACCACCACCCTGTCCCCTGAAACCCAGCAGGGACCCCCATAACCACATTCTGCATGAGGAAAAGAAGACCTGCTTTCCCAGAATCATAAGTAAAGGGAAATAGAGTATTAATGGCTAAATTGTACTCCACCCCACCCCCTTCCAAATTCATATGTGGAAGTCCTGACCTCCATACCTGACTTACAATGTGAGTTTATTTGGATGGAACCTTTAAAGAGTTAAAATGGCCATTTGGGTGAGTCATAATTCAGTCTGACCGGGGTTCTTATAGGCAGCGGAAATCTGGATATCAGGGACCGGTGCACACAGCCGGACAACCGTGTCAACAAGCAACAAGAGAGCAGACATCTGCAAGCTAAGTAGAGAGGTCCTAAGAGAAAACAATCCCATAGGCACCTTGATATTGGACTTACAACCTCCAGAACTATGAGAGAATGGATTTCTATTATTTAAGTCACCCAGCTTGTGATACTTTGTTACAGCAGCCCTACCTAGCTGACAAGACATGGAGCCACTGGCTTGTGGGCCACCCCCTTCAGAAAGTCCAGCATATCATTTCCATGGAGTCACCCCTTCTCTGGAGCCAGTGGTACAAAATCCAGGAAAGGATTCCCTCAAGAGCCCACAGAAGGATACCCTGGCAACCTACCCTTGAGCTGAGAAATGGAAGAGTGATGTCAATGACATCAAGCTGTAGTTCAAGGGTCCAATGAAATTGTGCTTCCTTTCTCACATTTCTTCCTCAAGTACTCACTGAAGGAGGAAGATATCTATAAAGAAAGATTGTAGGGGGATGGTTTCTAAACATTACTGGGCTATGGAACCAGTTAATAAATCTACAAAAGCTATGGGCTCCAAAAAATAAATTGTGTCAGTTCCACATGACTGCCATGAAATCACCCCAGTTTGGTGATTTAAAACAAGTGAAACCTTATTTTAAATCTTTGTGAAATCTTGAGTTCAATGTCAGTTTCTCTGGGCAAGGATATACTCTGTTCTTTGCCTCTTCCAGTCTCTGGTCACTGCTAGAAGTCTTGCTGGGGGCCACATCACTTCAGTCTTTGCCTCTGTGTCCGCATCACCTCTGTTTACACCAGTTCTCCCTCTTACAAGGACAATTGTGACTGGAGGTAGAGCCTGCCCAGACAATCCAGGATAACCTCCATATCAAAATCTTTAATCACATCCACAAAGGTGTTTCTAAGAAAGTGTACAGGTTCCAGGCACCAGGACCTGATATATTTGCGTGGCCATTATTTGGTCTCCTATAGAGTCCAAAATCTTAACTTACAAGTCGGCAAGATTGTGTACTCTAGGTGGGAACATCTGCTCTGGAGTAGCATTTCACCACAGGTGCGCTGTGAGCAAAACATGGGAGGCAGGTGCATCTACTTATTCACCATCTTCTGTACACCTCAGAATCAACTACAGTGCTGGGCAAACGTACGAAATTATTCTTGCCCTTAGAATTATTATATTATAATTATAATTATATATAATTATTCTTGCCCCATCGGTCTGACCCAGGAACGTGCATTTCAACGGGCTCCTCCAAATGATTTTCATGGAGCCAACTTTGCATCCATGCTCCAGCGAATGTTGATTAAGAACCTGGGTGCTTACGGTTCCAACACCTCACAGTTCAATGGATATACCGTCGCCTCCTTCACAGTAAAATAGGTATCGGTGGAAGCCCACGTGCACAAAGAAAGCGTCAATGCTTTTTCCTCTCCCTTCCCTCTACGCAGTGATGAACTTTTATTGCTTATTGGCTTTCGATCCCTCCTCGTGTTTGATCCACCTGGCTTCAAGGCACGGCGTGGAACCGAGGGAGAGGGAAAAGGGAAGAGTCGCAAACTCTGCGGTGTGTGCGCGATCTAGCAGCACTGGACGGCCTGGACGCCCCGCGGACCTGCCGCTCAGCGCGCCCCCTCCTCACCGCACCCAGGCGGACATTTGCATCCGGCCCGAGGCTGCGCGGGGAGCCCGCCCCCGCGCCCCGCTGATTGGCCCGGACGGCTTGCTCGTCACTCTCTTTTGTCTCAGCGGGCAGAGGATAAAAGCTGCCGCGGCTGCCGTGGGAACCGTGCTGCTTGGACTCGGCTCCCTTTCGCTGGGCGGCCGCGCCGAGCAGCTCCCGCTGGCAGCCCCGGGTCGCTCAGAGGCGGAGGAGGCGTCATTCCCCCCGCCCCCCCCTCGCTGGGCCGCGGAGACCGGAAGGCTGCAGCCGCAGCTGTCAGCGCTGGAGAGTCCGTGCCCATCCGCCGAGCACAGGTAAAGAAAGGGCTCCGATTGCCCGGAGCCGAGAGAGACAGTGGGGAGCCCCGGCATTACTGGGCGGCTCCCCACTTGGGGAAGTGAGACCTGCGAGGCACAGGAAGGGGCACTCCGGTCACCCGGCTGCGCTGGGGGAGGAGGTGGGGCTCAACTGGACGTGGTGAATGGGTAGGATTTGCCCGGATTGAGAGGGGGGCATTTTGGGGGGGGGGGAGGGATTGATAAGAGATGGCGCGGGGTGGGGGGGATCGCCAGCGGTCTGCCCTGGGCCTCCTTGACGTCTCGACCACCTCGTCCTGGGGGGCACTGTGTGGGCGTGCGTGTCCAACTCCTATTCCCTTCTGCGCGGCAGGCCGTCGCAGCCCAGCCCCGGCCGGAGTTCTGAGCGCCCGACCGCAGAACCGGTAGGCCCGCGCTTTCCCGGGGGACCTGTACTGGCGGGGGTCGCTCTGGCTTGTGTTCAGAGGTGGGAGAGGGAATTTTCCACCGGGTGACGGCGAAGGGAGCGGGGAGGGAGGGGAAGGGACGCAGATGAGTGATGAGGCAGCTTCAGACTCTGCCCTGCCCTGCCCTACTCGTCGCGGCAGCGCAGTGTGGAAGCCCAGAGGTCCCCGATCGGCGACCCCCGGCGGACAGACAGCCGCGGTACCTCGGAGACGAGCTCTCCCCGAGGCCACTGGTTGCAGAGGTTGGAAGTGAAATAAAGGCGCGCGCTGGCCCTGAACTCGTGTAAGAACCTGAGCGGTAACGGGGGCGGGGCTGGGGGAACACGGAGAAGGGAAGGTGGTTGAGCCCCGACCCCGTGGGGTTGGCGAGATCTTAGCCCCACAGATCTGCGGCCACCGCGCTGTTTCCAGAGTCCGAGCGCAGCTCCAGACGCCTACCGCACTTGGAACTCGAAGCAACAGTTGCCTCCCTCGCCGAGGACTGGCGGGAGGGAGCGCGGCTGGCGAGAGCGCCCTGCTGACACGGAGACGCCGGCTGACTCGAGACACTGTAAATGCCAATCTCCCGGAGGGTATTTTTAGGGCCGTGGCCAGATATAAAATGTCCTGCAGGATGTTTGGGAAGGGAGAGAAGACTCTGGCAGCCCTGCTCCTTCTTAACCCCCGCTTTTCTTTTCTTCCAGTCCCCGCTGCCATCGAAGGAAGACAGTCCCCAGCGCGTCCGCAGAGTAGGCTTTTTCCAGCCAGCCCGGGCGCCTGCTTCCGCTCAGAGCCCCCAGCAGCGTCAGCCATGGCGAGCATCATGGCCCGCGTGGGCAGCAGCCGGCGGCAGAACGCGCCCTTGCCGCCTTGGGCCCATTCCTTGCTGAGGTCCTTGGGGAGGAGTCTCGGTCCCTTAATGGCCAACATGGCAGAGAGAAACATGAAGTTATTCTCGGGGAGGGTGGTGCCAGCTCAGGGGGAAGAAACCTTCGAGAACTGGCTGATCCAGGTCAATGGGGTCCTGCCAGACTGGAATATGTCGGAGGAGGAAAAGCTCAAGCGCTTGGTGAAAACCCTGAGGGGCCCCGCCCGGGAGGTCACGCGTTTGCTCCAGGCCGCCAACCCCAGCCTAAGCGTGGCGGATTTCTTGCGAGGGATGAAACTGGTGTTCGGGGAGTCCGAGAGCAGTGTGACCACTCACGGGAGATTTTTTAACACCCTGCAGGCTCAAGGGGAGAAAGCCTCCCTGTATGTGATCCGTTTAGAGGTGCAGCTCCAGAACGCGGTGCAGGCAGGGATCATAGCTGAGAAAGATGCCAACCAGACGCGCCTGCACCAGCTCCTGCTAGGCGCTGAGCTCAACAGGGACCTGCGCTTCCGGCTGAAGCATCTTCTCCGGCTGCATGCAAATGAGCAGGAGCGCCTGCCCAGTTTCCTGGAGTTAATCAGGATGATAAGGGAGGAAGAGGATTGGGATGACACTTGCATTAAGCGCAAGCGGGCCAAGCTGGCCGAGTCAGTGGTGGAGAGGGCCGCCAGCTCGGTGGCGTTTGAGGGCTCCCCACCCATAGTGATCGACAGTGCTGACTGCAACGTCATAGAGATAGATGATACCCTGGATGACTCAGACGAGGATGTGATCCTGGTGGAGCCACAGGACCCTCCGCTTTCCCTCTCGGGCTCTCCTCCCCCCAGACGCAGGCCCAGACCCCAGGATCATGTGCTAGTCACTGATTCCCCCAGCAGTTCCCGGGCTCAGTCTCCTTCCACCAGTGGGGGTTCTGGGTACAAGGATGATGGTCCCGGGCACCTGCGTAGAGCCAGGAAGCGAAAATACGCCCTCCGCTGCTCCTGTTGTGGCCAGGAGGGCCACTCGAAGGAAACCTGCGACAACGACAGCAACAAGACCCAGGTGTTTGAGAATCTGATCATCACCCTGCAGGATCTGACCCATCCAGAGGAGGAGGGGTCCAGAGAGACCCCTGGTGACCACCACAACCCTTGTGAGCCACAGTGAGGTGTCAGCCCCCAGCTTTACATGAACCCTAACCCCTGCTCACATTGGACAGTGGGACAGCTGGGGGGGGGGGGTGCTTCTACTTGCATGAATGAATCCACAAAGCGGCTTTTTTGGGGAGGTGGAGGAGAAAGGGTCTTGGATACCAGCACAGTGGAGGGAGATGGCCTGACCCCTGTCCTAGTTTCCTCTCCCGCGGCCCAAGTATGTTTTCTGTGTGTGCCCATTTCCTTGGTGGCTTTATTCTCTTTGTGGAAGTGCTAGTCCTTGTTAAATCTTCAAACAGTAAAGTACAAAAAGAGCAAATTACCCCGAAACCTCCACCCAAATAGAACCTTTGTCGACCCACCGATGAACGTCCTTCTAGATAGTTCCCTATACTAATGTACCCGGATAGCTATATGTATAGATGGAAGTGATCAAATATAAGTGCTGTTGTATAGTCTGTATTTTTTCACCAAACAATATATGTCATGGGCTTCTTTCTAGGTCAATAAATAAATAAATATATATATATATCAGCACCTATTTCAATGTGTCTATTATTTTAAGAAAGAGTAAAGACATCATAGATAGTGTAAAAAGCTATAAAGGGGAGGGGTTGTACCCCAAGTTGGGGCTATTTAGCAACCTCATTTTGCAGATGGGGAAAAGGAAAGAAGAAACATGCTGAAATAGTTCCCAGAGCTCAATGAACAGAACCCCCTTACCACAGCTGATTCCATCCTTAGGTCTTACAGCCAAACAAAGGCACCCACTGGTTGACAAAGTGCCACTGTTGTCTTCTCATGTATCCAGAGATGCCTGGTGGCAAGAGAGTTTGATACTGGCAGTTACAGCCCAATGTAAGGCAGGCCCTCCCTTCTCCGGCACTCTGGGGGAGGGAGAGCACCTCCTCCTTTGGCTGGATTCTTTAGACTGCCTACTGCTGCCCCTTCTGGGCACTGTCTTGGTCAGCATGAGGCATCGCCCATCTGGGCTGACACCCCCCTGCCACTTCCCAGCTCAGAAAAGGCCAGAGCAGCTACTCAAGGAGCCAAGACCAGGAGACTCGGCCTCCTTCCCCCAACCCCCAAGCCAGGAAGGAATGGGCAGTGACTCCCAGGATTCCAAGCTAACACCCCCCCCCTCAAGCCTAGAATCATGAGTAGCTGGGGAGGGAGGAACAGCAATGGTGTTGCCTGGGCGTGTGAAGGAGCATCAGGAAGCCAGGAAGGCCAATGGGCCATGTGAGCCGCTATCGAGGGTCTTCACGGGGGAAGAAGAGAGGGGGGCCTTCCTAGGAACCTACCCTGTCCCATCTCGTATTGGAGGGGGATGAAAGAAGACCTGTGTGACCTCAGACTCCGAAGGTCCTTCTTGTGTGTGCACAAGTCTCTATGTCTGTGAGCAGGAGGTGGGCATGATGATCAGAACAGTCTTCTGCTCCCTGCTCATCATCTCTCAATTTTCCTCTATAAACACTTGTTGAGTATCTGCCCGAAGACATACTTGTTGCTGTCACAATGCTTTTTCTGGCACCAGGCAGAACAGAAAGATGAAATGAATGCAGAAATTCTACCCATTCCATACTTTTCCTTCCACCAATGTGAGGCAGGGAGATTCAGTAAAGCCCACTGCTTGGCAAACCTGTTCGGTGAGTCATTCCCATTTGTCCTTCCCTGCCCCCAGCCTCTTCTCCACTGTGTAAATTTGAGACTGTCCACATTTTACCGGAGCCTGACATTTTGATTTCACAGTAACACTGGTTTTTCCTTTCTCAAGAAATAGGCATTCTCCCTAATTAGGAGACGGAACCTGGACGTTCAGACCAGACTAATGGGGTTGGCCTTAAAAAAAGGGTTTCAATTAAAACTCTGGGATTATTTTCTCCCCTTCTGCTTTCATTCTCATTGGTCGCTAAGAGATGAAAATCACTCTTCCGTCTTGTCAGAAGAGAGTGGCCTCCGCATCCTCTTTTGCTGTATGTAAGCCTCCCTCCTTCTTGGCATTTTTGCCCTTGGTTTCCATGACACCCCTCTCTCAAGAGTCCCCCCCTCCCTGATCCTTTTGGTGCCCACTTCTCAGTCTCCTTTACTGGTTCTTCCATAACAGTAATAAGAATAAAGATAAAAATCATTAAACGGTGATCGATTACGGGCTCAGGTTGTGCCAGGCACCCTGTTCCAGGTCCTTTGTTTTTATTTAATCAAAATATTTTTAAATCAAATGTAGTAACCCCTCTAACGCTCATATCAACCCATGAGAAAGGTATTTTTTTAATATGGATATATGTCTTAATATTTTTTTTATTTTTTAAAATTTATTTATATATAAATTTCACATCATTGTAATCCCAGGGATTTACCCCCCTACCCTCCCCTCCACTCCCCCCCTTTCCCTCCTGCTCAAAGTTGTGTGATTCAGTTTGGTGCTTAGCTTGTTTTGACTTTTCCTCATGGCTTTTGTTTATTTTTTCACTATATCCCATATATTAGTGAAACCATTTGGCTTCTGTCTTTTTCTTTTTGATTTGTTTCTGCTAATATGATTTCTTCTAAGTCCATCCATGTTATCATAAAATCATCAAATTTGTCATTTTTAATTGCTGAGTAATATTCCATTGTGTATATATTCCACATCTTTTTCATCCAGTCATCTGTTTTGGGGCATTTAGGTTGCTTCCAAGTCCTTGCAATTATAAATAGTGCTGCGGTAAACATCCGAGCACAGGTGTCCCTTTGTACCCACATTGAGGTCTCTTTTGGGTAGATTCCCAAAAGAGCAATTGCTGGGTCAAATGGTAGTTCCATTTTCATTAATTTGAGGGTCCTCCGCACAGCTTTCTGAGAAAGGTATTCAGTTGACTGAAGTTAAGAAATTTGCCTTGATCATAAGGCTGGCCAGTGGTAGAGACACCAGTCAGACTCCAAATGAGAGGCCTCGGCTTCTTACATGCCTCAGCTCCCAAGTGTTCACAGTCCCCGAAGTTGGAGGTGTTATCATCAGCACATGACTTAAGAGGGAGCTGAGTATATATATTCAGGATAATAAGACCTGTCTTTCCCAGGGGTTGCCTGTGTGTGAGTGATTAGCTCAGGGCTGGTTCAACAGAGTCTCAGAAAATGGCAGCTACATTCTAGAATGTATGCTCTGCTGCAGAGGGAAGGACTGGGGGAGAGGGAATGAATGCTGTTCTCTCTGTGAAGTCAGTGTTTGCGAGAGTCTGGCTCCAGGAGCTACATTAAATCTGATCCCTGATAGGCACAAGAGTGGGTTTAAAGATACCTGAGAATTTAACAATGGTGGTGGTGGTGCAGGTGATGATGATAGGATAGTGAGGGAGCACTCAATACAGAGGTGGATTCTTCCTTGTTGTGTGTCCCCAGGGACTGTCTCCTTCATGCCAGAGGCACCCCTGTACTTTCAGGTAACACAAGACTAGCCAAGTCTTCCCTTAAGCAAACCACTACCCCAAGCAACAAATGGGATGGGGAAGAACAGTTGCTCTCAGAGTGACACAGGGGCTTCCTGGTGTGCAACTGGAAGGAGACATGATTGAGCTGGGAAGGGTCCTTTACAGATCCAGGTAACCCCCAAATCCTACCACTACCACGATCCTTAAGGGCAAGATGAAAAGGAACAGAAGGAGTGGACTGGGTCTTACACCCATCCATGCCTGGAACCCTAGCTGCAACATCTCATTTGACAACTTACTATGGTCCCTCAGGTATTTACCATGTTCATCATCCCCATTATAGCCCAGGACACTGAGGTATCCAGCTACAATAAATTGCCTAGGATCACACAGTCATTAAGAGTTGAAGGTGAAATTGAATGTTAAATCTGCCCCTCCTTGGAGTCAGAAGTTTTTACCACAGTGCTGCAAAGTTATTTCTAAGGTAATGGGTGCAAAATATATGATCATTCTATAGGCTGCACTCTGGGTATGGATTTTTTTCTTTTGAGACTAGGTCTCCCTATTTTTGCCCATGGAACCCCTGGCTCACATTGCCCTGGCTAGCACAGACTCAAGCAATCCCTAGCCTCAGTTTCCCAGGTACCTGGGATTACAGGCACGTGCCACCAAGCCCAGTTATTTTTTTGGAACTGGGTCTCGCTACATTGACAGGGGCAGGACTCGAACCACGTTCCCCGGTCCCCACCACGGCTTCCTAGGCTGCCGCTTACAGGCACGTGCTATCATGCCTGGCCTGAGCTTGGATTTATGAAGTCACCAACTAAAGTCTGCGCTGCAGGGTGGACTCCCTGTCATTTCTTTTTTTGAACAAAACTGGAAAAATTATCAGTTTGGTTAACTTATTTTGTTGAATCTGAAAGCATCTTCTCATATTTATTTTTATCTTTATATCCAATTTCTGGGATTAGATACTAAAAGTATCAAACTGTTGATAAGGATGTGGGCAAACATTATCTCTTCCACTTTGCTGGTAGGACTGAGAATTTACAAATTCTTTCTGGAAACCCAACTGGGAAAGATATCAAAGGTTGAAACAAGGAAACCCTTGAATCTAGCAGTTTATCTTCCTGAAGCTGATGCTTGGAAAACAACTGAAGTATAAACATTCTTCTGAACAAAGATGTTACTGCTAACTTTTCATGTAATGGAGGAAAACTGGAAATGACTTGAAAGATCATGAGTGAGGGTTGACTGAATAAATTAGGTACCACACCCTGAGTGTGCCTTCAGATCATCGGGCTCCTCTGGATAAGTATGTGTGATCCCTATAGGAAAGGTCAGAAAATATCACCAATCCACCAGGTCACTTGTATTATTTTTGACTCCCAATATGCTGTTCCACCAGCCTCATCCTCCCCTGGCAAAATCTTTAGAAACTTCTAGTATCATCTCCCCTGGCACTCTCAGAGACCAGCCCTCTCTGACTCCTCTTAAGGCTATTCCCTATATCTTTGGCAATATTTCTCACTTGGTTCTACCTACTTGTATCATTATCTGTCCTTCCCTTTTAGGCTTATATGCCCTGTGCCTAGTAGTATTGTTTAGATATCTTGGCAACGAATGCAGGTACACTCTTACCTCAGGAATTTGTACTGCCTATTGTCCCTCTTTCTCCAGATGTCCCTGTAACTTGTCTCACCATGATCAACTACTTCCTCAAAAGGTACCTATTCAGTGAAGCCAGTCCTAAACAGCCCCTTTAAAACTGCACGCCTGGTCACCAGTGCACCCATGTCCCATTCTCTGCTTTATTTTTCTACCACCTGCCTCTCTCCTATACTATACCATTTGCTGATTTATTATACCATTTGTTCCTGTGTCTCCCCACTAGAAAATAAATTCAACATGAGCAGACATTTTAGTCTTCTTAGTTCACTGGTGCATCCCCAGATCCTAGAATACTTCTGGAACATAAGTTGCCTCTCAAAAAAATTTGTGACTGGAAAGAACGAAGTGTCTGGAACACAGCAGGCACTGAACAAGTGGCAGCCTTTATTAGTTTTTGCAGTTGTTCCCAACAGGTGCTGCTTAAAAGGAGACATCAGGGAGAGAACAGTTCATATTGCTGAAATCCCATCCACTTTGCTGATGAGATCAGAAAACTGGAGATATTCTAGATCAACTACTGACTGTGCACCCTCTCAGGCTGTCAATTATTAGTTGAACCATTCATTCCTAACATGAAAGAAAGCAAGAGGTTGTTTTATCCATGTCACATCATCGGACCATAGATTTAGGCATTTCAAATTTCAGCCACTTTATCTGCATTTGTAAATATTAAAAATAATGCCCTACAAAGTAGAGATGTTTGGAGTTCAGTTTGTTGTTTTCTTTCTGTTCAAGAAATCAAGAGTAATAATGTAATCAATAATCAAGAGTAATAATGGCCATGCTTTTTAGTGGGTACTTGTTGAACATGTCAATAATACAGTAAGAGTTATTAATCCATTTTAGAGAAGAAAAGTCAGTCTCAGTAAGAAATGTAAGCAACAGAAGTAAGGTTACACAGACAATAAACAGATACTAAGTGTGGCTGGCACCCAAGCTGGTGAACTTTTGAACATAAATTTCAAGTATAAGTATTAATATTACTGAGAAAATGATATCATGGTGGAAGACCAGTTATTAGAGCAGAGGTAACAAGAACATACAAATATTTGCCCAGGTTTCCTGTTCATCAAGTTTAGGTTAAAGTTATTTGGGAAGTTGTAAATAACAGAACTGTATACCAGAAGGAACATGTTAGAATGTAATTTTCCCCCAAATTATGTTTGTTTGTTTGTTTGTTTGTTTGTTTTAGAGACTAAGTCTCACTATGTTGCCCGGGGTAGTCCCAAACCCATGGACTAATGTGATTTCTAGCCTCAGCCTCCCAGGTAGCTAGGATTATAGGCGCACGTCATCACACCCAGCCCAAATTATGTTTTTGAAGCAAAGTAGGTTGATGCCTTTGTATCTGCTCTGGGGGTCATAGGCTCAAACATGTACAAATGTATACTTTCCAACTCTGCCTTCCACCAGGGCCCCAGCAATCCTCCACCATGTTCTACTGGGCCCCTGGATGAACCAAGGTCTGATTTGGCTCAGAAAAACAATTGAAAATAGAATCTTTTAGTATCATTGATATGTGAAACTTAAGAAATGACAGAAATCCTGCCTGTCAGAGTGTTTTGTAAAACTGTTTTATAAATGAAATAATTTTTGAGCTATTTGAGTCAAAGTGTAGTATTTAGAATGCCACAATGCTATGCAAAAGCTTTTAAATGATTAATATTTAAATAATCAAAAAAGTATACAAAAAAGGAAAAAAAATAAGCCATAGGTCAACACTGAACATATTGGCATATGCCTTTTTTTTTTTACTTAGAACGGTGTATTTTAATGATGGTACATGACAAGGCAGGGCTCCCAAAGCCCCTTTCCTTCTCCAGGGGCTCTGAAATGGAACTCTGACAGGTCAGAAGATTGTCAGCAGCTAAAGGAGCCCCGCTTCCTCTTGCACTCTTATTGGGACCAGTGGTCCAGGGGGTTCTTAGTCCTTGGAGGCCTTGCGAACCATGAGGTCCAGAACCCTGTTGCTATAGCCAAATTCTTTGTCCTGCTCGGAAATGAGCTTGACAAAGTGGTCACTGAGGGCACTGACAGCCACAGCATCGAAGATGGAGGAGTGGGTGTTACTGCTAAAAATGCAGGAGACAACCTGGTCTTTAGCTCAGGATGCCCTAGAGGAGGCCCTGTGACAACTGATTCACCATTTTCTTGATGTCATTGTATTTGGTAGCTTTCTCTGAGCAGCAAGTCAGATACACTGACCTACAACTGGTAGGTTGTGAATGGGGACATGGAAGGTCATGCCAGTCAGCTTCCCATTCAGCTCAGGGAAGACCTTGTACACAGAAGTGAGGATGATGTTCTGGGCAGCTCCTTGGCTGTCCCGCTGCAGCTTCCCAGAGGTGCTGTGAGCACCATCATTTGGCAGCAGAGATGGGCATGGACTGTGATCATGAGTTCCTCCATAATGCCAAAGTTGTCATGGATGACCTTGGTCAGGGTGGCCAGACAGTTGGTATAGGAAGGATTGCTGACAATCTTGAAGGAGTTGTCATAATTTTTGTGGTTTACACCCATCGCAAACATAGGGCATCAGCCAAAGAGGCAGAGATTATAACCCTATTGCCCCACCCTTCAAATGAGCACCAGCATTCTCCAAGGTCATGAAGATATCGAGGATCCACAACATATTTTGCACCAGCATCAACACATTTGATGGTGTTGGGATCTCATTTCTGGAGATAGGTTTTCCATTAATGAAAAACTTCTTGTTTGTCAGCCTTGGCTGACTGAATTTGCCATGGGTGGAATCATACTGGAACATGTAGACTGTGTTGTTGAGGTCAATGAAAGGGTCATTGACAGTAACAATATCCACTTTGCCAGAATTAAAAACTTAGGTGATCAGCTGCCTAATCCAGTCAAATCTGTTGACTCTGACCTTCACCATGGTCCCTGAGGGATGTGCTGGCACTACCAGAGAAGAGGCAGCCTTCTATAGAACCAGGAGGAGAGAGCTGGCATATTTCTTTACTTTTTCTAGCTATCTTTAATATTTTCTAACTATCTTTAATATGCAAAATGCACTCCATTGAAGTTATACTTTCTAGAGTTTCACGTATGACATGGTTAGAAGTTTTTTTGTCTAGAAACAAATGCAATGATTTTGAGAGCAGAAAATAAAATTTGGCAAAGAGTAGTCAAAGAGGAATAAATTGATTTTGCTTAAGCAAATATCAAAACATACCCTCCCAAGAAACTACAACAAACATTGTTATTATTGGCTGACAAATACCAGTAATTTTGGCAAGTATGATTATTCTCATAGAAAAAGCAAGAGAAATGGTGAAAAATATTTGAAAGTAAAATCACGAGGGACATTAATATATCCCTTGAAATATTTAGGAAAGGAAAATGGTTTTTAAAAGAAAATACTTCTGACACACTGTTAGAAGATTTGAATGAAAGGAGAGAACTCAGGCATAAAGCAAGGTTGGGGTGGTGGCTGTGGAGAGGAAGATAGCATCATAAAGTCACTCAGATCTCAGCCACATCACAAACTGACCTTTCAAATACAATTCAGGGTTTCTCCCACCAGGCTTGCTATTATGTGCATTAGCTTACTGGAAATAAAACAAGCTTGAGAGTCACAGCAAGGCTAAGCCAGGCAGCAGTTGGAATACAGAGGAGGACCCTGTAAGTCAGAAGACAGGAATGGTCTCAAGAGATAATGTATGATCTGTAGGACTAGTATATTTAGGCATCTGGGAACTTAAAGGAATGGGGGCTGTAACCAATGTGAAACGTAAATACCTCACATTTGTGGTCAGAATGATCCAAGCAAAAGGTTCAAGAGATCTCAGACAGGCATGCTATTTCCAAGTTAAAGGTTTTGAGCTGTTGGGCACCAAAATAGTATCAGGGCACCAAGACCCGTTGATAAGAAAAAGTTGAATGAATAGCTTTCCTCAGTAAGGCAGAACACAGAACATCACCTCACACTCTTTTGGCAGTTTCTGAAAGGAAAAGAATGATTACAATTTATTGAGAAATTGAAGCTTGCCTTCTTTCAACACAGGAACTTGATTAAAATTCTGTAAGAATTGAGATATCAAAAATCTAGGATGAGTTGAAGCTGAAAGAGGAGAATTTTTTGAAGGGCTGTAAGGATTTTAGGATGCAAACTGTTGATACTTGCTTTTGAAGAATTGATGGGCCTTTGGAGAAAGTTCCTACAAACTTTTTACCTAGCCAGGAGAGTCCTGGAAAAGTAAAGCCAAAGACGACAGTGGACTAACAAAGTCAAGCTGATGTAGATATGTAGTAGTGAAGTGTAGTGTAGTTTTGTGTCTGTGACCAGACAGAGTATGAAGATAGACTGTTTTTTCATTTACATAATATCTTTATGACTGATTCACATTATGCATGTATTTATTTTGAGGTATCAAAATTCTTTCATTTCCCTGAGTCCCAAGGAAAGATGGTTAGGTTAGGTGATGCTAAACTCTGAGTAGCGAATTAGCTAGCTTTAACCAGTCTGCCAAACCATTTAGGCGTATTATTTAATCTCACACCTTGTGAAGGAGGTAGTCTTACTGCCTCTGTTGTTTTGTAGAGAAGAAAACGAGGTTCAGGGAGTCAGGGATGTAAATAAAGTTATATATACATGCATTTCCCCCACCCCCGCCGCCCAGGAATACCAAGAAAACTGCCCTATTAACAAAACTGTCCTACTCTATTCTGATTTTTTTTGCAGAAGGATGCTGGGATTCAGGCTCCTGATATTATTTGCCCATTGTCTGTTCTTTGGTGTGAGGGGACAGAAGGGTGGAAGCTGAAGGCCTCCATACACTCCAGTTTAGGTCTGGGAAGGCTCTGCGTAGTTTCCAGGCGCTACCCAGGAACCAGCTACTCGGCTATTTCTGAAGCAGACTCCTGGGCTTCCGTCCGATAGCCCCCGTAAACCGGAAGCCGCCCACCCGTCTGCGCAGGCTCGGGCCGGCAGGCTGGCGCCCTAAACGCCTGCAGGGCCCGCTTCCGGTTAACAGGGGGCGCTGCGACCTACTCGCGGGTGTCGGGACAGACCGTGGCCAAGTGACCGGGAAGCGGCGCTCCAGGTCGTGGCAGGACCCCAGGTCTGCTTTCCGCGGCTTTCCTTTTCCCTCCCTGCCTCTTGTTTTTCTCTGCGCCGACCACACGATGGGGCTGTGTCTGAAATCGGGACGCATTGATCTTGTAACCTCCTGGCCACCCTGCCAAACAGCTGCGTGTATCTCCCGGGCACCTTGAGGTTGTAGCACCCCGATTTTGTAGCAGTTTTTTTTTACCCTTCCTGCAATGCAAAGTAGGAGGGACTTGGTGCCAGCCTCTCTCCTAGATCAGACAGGTGCTGTTCCATACAGTTGCACCTCTCCACCGTCTTTGAAGAGATGTACTCCCCAACCAAGAGTACCCCACGGGAGCCCGCTCTGCAGGTAGTTTGTGTCTTTCGGCTATTCTGGCGGTGTAACTTTGCCTAATAAACCATAAGACTAAGTTGCACCTCTTCTGCCCATCCCCTCTCCCCCACTAACATTTTCACAAATATGACAAAATAGAACAATTCATCTGGCTGTGACTAGGGCCTGAGAGTTGTATGAAGTGCACACTCTTAACCTGGCAGACAAACCAAGGGTTGCCTAGATTACACACTGGAATCTCACAGCTGGAAGCACACTATACACCTGAAGACATCTGACAGTGTTGTGCAGAGAGGCGCTGACTTGGATGTTTCTGTTGGTACAGCCCCAAACCCCAATCGACCAAAAAAAAAAAAAAAAAAAAGACCCTCAGAAATGTCATTCGCTACCATTCTTAGCAGGTCTTTGCAATGGGATATCCCTATTTCTTTAGTCAAGAAACTAAATAATGAAATAGTTTGAGGGTTTTAAAAATAATTTTACACTTTGCATACCATCAAATCCACTCATTTTAAGTGTACAAGTATTTTTAGTAAATTTACAGAGCTGTGCAACCACGCCACAATCCAGTTTTAGAACATTTCCATCACTCCCTATAAGTCTGTAAGCCCAGCTCTTGGCAGTTAATCTCCCATCTCTAGCCCTGACAGCCACTTGCCACGTAAGTGTTTTTTTGTCCCTATGCAGTTGCTTATTCTGTACAGTTCATAGGAATAGAACCAAACAATATGTGTTCTTTTGACTGGCTTTTAAACTGCTTTCCAGACTCATCCATATTGTAGCATGCATAGGTACCTCCTTTTTATATAATAGTGTTCCACAGTAGGGCTGTATCGTATTTGTTTATTCATTTATCAGTCAGCAGACAGGTGCGTTGTTTGCGCTCTTTGATTATTCTGAGCGGTCCTATCTTAAACTTTGTGTTTTCAGTCCTCTTAAGTTCACTCCCATCCTCTGTGCTTCCCTAGCAGGCCTCCATCATAGCACTACCTTGGATTCAATGTCTGTCTCTCCACCAGAGAAGGTGGGAACCATGTTCAATTCTTCTCTGCTGTAGGGGTGAAATTTCTGGGTCATATGATAACTACATGCTTATCTTTTTACAGAAACTTCCAAAGTTTTTATCCAAAGTGGCCGCACCATTTAATATTCTCATTGGCAAATGTTTGAAGTTTCCTGTTTCTTCACATCCTCACCAACAGGTCCACTGTCTTTTTGCTTAGGATCTCATTGATGTTAAAATGCCTAGACCCAGTGGTATTTAGCTAGTTTCACTTCGCTTTATTTTTTTCACTGACTTTAATGAATATCCTTTTTAATCTTACAAAATCTAGGAACTGAAATGAATAATACATGGTCCCTCCTTGAAAGGAGTTCATGGTTCCTTTGGGGAGACAGAGACAGATAATTACAGTACAGTGTGTTCAGCGCTCTGATGGAGTTGAGCTTGGGATGCAATGGGGAACAGGGAAGAGGGACACCAAACCTAGATTGGTTAGGGCAGATGGAAGAAAGTGTTGAAGAAGCCATTTCTGAAAGGGGATTTAATGTGACTGGTTTTATTTCCTGTATTTTTATCAAAATTATACATGTATATAGCTTTTAAAAGTCAAATAGTTCTACAATGTTTGCAGTTTTTTTTTGAGACTAGGTCTCGCTTTGTTGCTTGGGGAACTGCAGGCTCACATTGCCAGGGGTACCATGGACTCAAGCGATCCCCAGCCTCAGCCTCTCAGGTAGCTAGGATTACAGGCATGCACCACCATGCACAGCTATTTTTTGAGACTAGGTCTTGCTATGTTGCCCTGGGTGGGTCTTGAACCTCCTGGTCAGATCTCGAACCCATGGAGTCAAGCGATTCCTAGCCTCAACCTCACACTTTGTAGGCTGCAATTAAAGGCACATGCCACCATGCCCAGCCAGTTTGCAATTTTTTTTTTTAAAAAAGGAATCCTTGGGTTTCCTTCCCCCACCTCCTGCTTCCTTAGGAGAAATCACTGTCTATTCTTTTAAGTCCTCAGACATTTACCTCTATATCTTTAAGAGGCATAGCAAATTTTTATTTGAGAAAGAAAAAATGATCAGTCCTGATGTAGGCCAAACAATTACCATCCTCACTTGTACTGATTTTTAAATTGGTCATCCCTGTTATATATTAATGCATGGTTAATTATGAAGGTCACTCACAATGCAACTTCTCTTCTTCCATTTCAATCAAAAAAGATAAGTGTCACTAGCAGCTACTGGAGTAACTGAAGTAAGACATGGAACACATTTTAAAGAAGTGGTTAAGGAATTCTTTTCCTCATTAGTGCTTTAGTGACATATCACTTCAATAAGCTAGCACCCGATTGCAAGCTTTAATTAAGAGGAATGTTATTTTCACTCATACGTTCAAAGAAAAAGTCAAATAACAGACAAGCAATGTAGTAGAGACCAGAGGTTAGCACACTATCACCTGAAAGCTAAGAGTGTTTTTTTTTTTTTCAGAAGAACCTTTGCAATCAGCTTGATAACAGGAAACACTAACTTTCGACCCCATTTAAACAAAATGTCATCCTATTTCACTTTTTCCACTTGTAAACCTGTATTGCAAAACCTTGTAGGTAATTATCTTTTGAATTTTATCTCTCAAAATGATGTGAAAATTTCTTTTCTGTCTTATTATATATGTACCAATGTAATAGTCTTGATTTTTCTTGTTGGCCCATAAAGCCTAAAATATTTACCATCTAGCCGAGCATGGTGGCTCGTGCCTGTAAGCTTCAGCCTATGAAGTGACTGGGGCCAGGGATTGTAGTTCGAGTCCCGCCGGGGGCACGTAGCGAGACCTAGTCCCAAAACATAACTGTGGCATGCGCTTGTAATCCTAGCTACCTGGGAAGCTGAGACTGGGGATTGCTTGAGTTCATGGTACCCTGGGCAACATGAGCCTGCAGTTCCATGGGCAAAAATAACAAGACCTAGTCTAAAAAAATATTTACCATTTGATATTCACACAAAAAGTTTGCTGACTCCTGGTTTAATAGAATAAACACATGACTGGAAAGCAATTGCCACTTACTTGCTCTGTAACTGTGATCAGTGACTACACTTCTCTGGTCTTGACTTTCTTTATAAAATAAAGATAAAGGTGATAGGGTGATGAGATAAATCCTCCAACCTCCTAAGCTTGTCATAAATTATGCAAATATTTATTGACCTACTACTATATACCAAGAAGTGTTAAAGCCATTGAAGATAGAACAGAAAGCAAAATTCCAATTCTTAAAAGTAATATTATTCTATTATACTACTTAAGATACAATGTGTGATCTGAGATAGGATTTTGATTTGAACAAACCAACTTTATCCAGGACATTCTGAAATGTCCTGAGTGAAAATGGATGGGTATTTGATGAGATGAAAACTTACTTAAATGGAATAGTGAGATCACTAACTGAAAAAAGGCAGTTGCATGATACACTCATCTCATTTTGGTAGAAAATGTATTTGTGTATTTCATATACTCAGAAAAACTATCTAAAAGGATATACACTAAGCTGTTAACAATGATGTTTTCTGGATGGTGGGAATAATGATCCTGTTTACTTGTTTTTGTCTTCTAATCTTCTATACTGACCATATACTGCTTTTGTAAAAAGTAAAACTTTTAATTTAAAAAGGAAATCTCTCTCTTCATGAAGCTTATGTCCTGGTACCTCCTGTAAGTATCAATATTGCTAAATCTATCACTTTTCCTGGGGAAATACATGTGAGAGTGGAGAGTGAAGAGACAAAAGACGAAGCCATTCTCTGTGAAATGTCTGCAGAATGTAAGCTGATGCCGCTAGCATCTCCCTTGGAGTTTTTCTGATCAGTGGAGCTTTCGAGTGTGGTAAAGAAGAGAGGCAAGCTGTGGCAGTGTCCACTAAGCACTGTTTGGAAGAGAGCATGCCTGACTCGATGCTGGAGGTAGGTCTCTATGTTGCATTGATGGACACATTGGGCTATCAAAGCCTGATGTGGCTAGGCGTTTGAGCCATGCAACCACTCTGATTCCTATTCTAGGCCTAAGAACTGTGGAAGAAATACAGCCTGCTATCTGTTTTTGTAAATAAGGTCTTATTGGAACACAGCCCTATTTGTTTGTTTATGTGTTAGTTGGCTATCACTGCTTTTGCCCTGCATAGTTGTGACAGAGATTGTCTATGACCTGCAGACCCCAAAATATTTACTCTCTGGACCTTTAAATAGAAAGTGTATGGATCTCTGTTCTGGGCTCACCAGAAAACTGTCTTTGTAGGTATGGTTGTGGCAAGTGAATGCCCATTTTACAAGTTAAATTATCAACTGGGCATTTTAGTTAATAAACTTCATCCTCTCCTGAGATTTACTAGTACATTCCTGTATTCCCTATTTCAGGTGACTCTAGGTGAATTAGAAGATTGGATTTCTTATCCTGCAAAGCTGCGGTGAAGGCCAGACCAATGAAAAAGAGAAAATCTATCAAGGTAAATCATGTCCTGTGAGCTCTATCAATAGCAAGCTAGTTGGTGTCTCATTCAGCTAACCAAAAGCTACTTGCACTTCAAATTTAGTTCAAGCACTTTCTCTACCCAGAAGCCTCTTCTGATCCCTCACCTGGTTTCACTGCCCAGTGCCCATGTAGTCCCTTAGCAAAACTCCATTGTAACACCACTTTGCCCTGTAAGCTTGGGTTCATGATCTGGCTCTTTCCACTAGAAATGGCCAGGATAATATTGATTTGTTCCCTGGCATTGCCCCTGAGTCTGGCATAATGCCTAGCATATTATATGCCTTTATTGTATACCCTTGGCTATATTGCTCTGAACCTCAGTGTTATCATCAGGAAAATGGGGATAGTAATTATAGTAGCTACCTCATAGGGTTGTTGTAAGGATTAAATGAATGTACTAGCTATTCAGTAGATACTTAGTGAATGAATTCCATATAGAAAATTGTTTGGACTGTATTCAGAATGGTGAAAACCAGCATTAGCAATATCTGAAGTAACGTGGGATTTTTTTGCTCACATTTTTTAGACCAGCAACACACTTATCCAACATTGCCCACCCAATTTCTCACACCAGATGCTGGAAAAGAAAGTTTGCAAATCAGAAATTCAGTGTCTGCTGATGAGGTGTAATTTCACCAAGTGCCACAGTGCTGACTTAGAGCATGAGGTTCCTTCACCCTTCCAGTAGAGGATGCAATCTTACAAGCAGCTTTTGTAACCAGTTGTTACCTCCAGTACTTTATCACCAGTGGTTTTGGGTGAGCAGTCTACGTTGTACAACCCATGGTGGAGAGAATTCCTTACTTACCCCCCTTTCTAAAACTGGAACTTGGGGAGCTCCAGGTGGCACTGGTGTTAGAGAATGATGGTGGCATAGAGGTGCTTGAGAAAACAGTTAGATCTGTGATATTTTAAGCCACTAAGTTTGTGGTAATTTGTCATAGGCATGATAAAAATCCAGTACTCCCTATAAGGAAAGATAAACCAAAACAAATTAAATGAGTGACTTACAGGGATGGGTGGGAACAGGGTGGAAAGGAAAGGGGAATGGGAATGAGGTAGAAGGTATAGGAAAGTGACTCTTCTGAGTTTATTTCTTGTGTATAGTTTTTCTGATTTTTAGAACCATGTTAGTGTTTTACATTCTGAAAACTTCTAAGTCATATGGATAAGAGAGGACTCAAAAAGAAAGAATACAAATAGAAACAAAGAAATTTAACTGTATTACAAATGAATACCAACCACAATAAAGGAGTAAGGAAAAATAATCTAAATTTTATAGCCCAAATTTTATAGCCCAAATTATATTTTCTCAAAATTCATATGTTAAAGCCCTAACCTTCCGGGCATGGTCGTGTGCACCTGTTGTCCAAGTGCTTGGAGGCAAGAGGCTTGGGATCACTTGAGTTTGTGGGTTTGAGACTACCCTGGGCAACATAGTGAGACCTGGTCTTAAAAAAAAGCAGTCGGGCGCTGAGGCAGGCACCTGTAATCCCACCTACCTGGGAGGCTAAGGCGGGGGATCACTTGAATCCACAATACCATGGGCAACATAGCAACCTAGTCTCAAAAAAAAAAAAAAAACCTAACCACCCCAATGTGACTGTATTTGGCAATAGAGCCTTGCGAGGAATAATTAACATTAAATGAGGCCACAAGTATCAGGCCATGCTCTAGAATGACTGGTATGCATTAAGAAAAGCAAGGGGTACCAGAGATATGTGTGCACAGAGAAAAGATTGTATGAGGACATAGTGAGAATGTGGCTATCTACAAGTCAAGGAGACAGGCCTCAGGAGAAACTGAATCTGCTAACACCTTGATGTTGAACTTCTGGTCTCCAGAACTATAAGAAATAGATGCCTATTGTTTAACCACCTATCTGTGGTATTAAGTTATGTCAGGTCAAGCAGGCTAGTACACTAAGTAACTTTGGAAAAGAGTATTTTGACAGTATACTCTAAAACAGTGATTACTAAACCTCAGTATGCATCAGAGTCTCCTAGAGAGTTTGTTATGACTCTGGTTGCTGTTTCCCATCTCCAGAATATGATCCAGTGGATCTGAGATGTGTTACAGGATTTGGATTTCTACCAAGTTCTCATCAGGTAATATTGATGCTGCTGCTACAGGGACCCCATTTTGAGAACCATGGTTTTAAGACTTAAGACAAAAAAACTGTACAGAAGCTGGGTGTGGTGGCACATGTCTGTAACCCAAGCCCTGGGAGGCAAGAGGCCTGGGATCGCTTGAGTTCTCAGGTTCAAGACTACCCAGGCAACATAGTGAGACCTGGTCTCAAAAAAGTAGCTGGGCGCAGTAGCAGACGCCTGTAATTCCAGCAACCTGGAAGGCTGAGACTGGGGATCGCTTGCGTCCGGGGGATCGGGCCTACCCTGGGCAACATAGCGAGACCTAGTCTCAAAAAAAATGTACAGAACTACTGTATTCTAGCTAGTGGGTTTGTTTTTCACAGGGCATAGGATAGCAATTCTGAGTCTACTTTATGTATATTTCTGTACTCAGCAAATAAGTCAATATATTTTGAATAATGAGAACCAGATTTTACTCTGTTGGAGGAAGGTGTTACTAGATGGCAAGATGGAGGACTAGTGGTGATCAGAATGATGGGTGTGAATGCATCACTTTATATGTACCCCTCCCTTAAGCTCCCACATTCACGCAGAGAAAGAAATACAGTTGTTGGTGCCCACACATACTTCTTAGCTCTGCCAGCTAAGAAAGCCTAGAAGGAGCAAAGCACCAGTACCAATGAGCACACCTAGAACTCAGATTTGGTTTTAAAGTACCTTTCTCCAAATAAAAGAAACCAGAACCCCTTAGACAAAGGACTGATTCCAGGGCTTGTACAATGAGAGTGCAAGATGAGCATGGAATGTCTTCTGCTGGAAAGTGAGAAAGTGCTCGTGAAATCATGGGGATTTGTCAAAAGGACATGAGGCACCTTGAAGGGGTTTCAGATGGTGAAATCTGGGACAATTTAAGCAACAAAATAATTAGTGATTTACAACCCCGTAGCATACAATAAGAATCCATGAGTTCATACTAATATAAAGAAATAACTGAATAAATAGAGGGAGAAGGGAAAGCACTCGATTATAGTAGGATTCAAATTAATAAATGTAGAAAGAATAATGGAAATAAAAGCTTATCATTTGGCGAGTACCACAGTAATCACTATTTCAGGCGGGAATCATTAGTGAGTACTAAAATAATGGAACAAAAGTTTGATGAGAAGCTATCTATTGTCTCAAAGTATCTCCCTACAAAATGCTTTTTAATTACAGTGGGTGAAATAGTAACTACAGGGAGAAACCTGGCAGTCACTACCTTAACCAAATAATCAAACTTTACATCACTGGAAATCAAACAAATCAACATCATGTGCCTCTTGATGGAATATACTAAGTGGGACACGACCTCATATCTGTAGTAGCCTTGCCAAAACATAACCTAAATTGAGTCACGATGAACTATCATACAAGCCCTGAATTGAAACTGGTCAGTGTTTTTCACAAGTGTCATGGTAATGAAAGGCAAAAACAAAGAGCAAAAAATACTGAGAGGAAATGTTCCAGATTGGAGGAGCTGAAGGAGACATGTGTGAGCCTGGACATTAATGAACCAACCAAAGAAAATGTAATATTACCCATTGATTAGATTTTGGTATGAATAATCTCCGCTTTATGGTATGAATGTTGCTTTCTTGATTTATTATACTGTGCCATGGTTTGTAGATGTTACTATGTGGGGAAGCTGGGTGCAGGGGAGATGGGGGTTCTTTGTACTATTTCTGCAAAACTTTTCAGTAAATCTATAATTCTTTAAAAAGAAAGTTGAAAATGAAACGTGGGTTACTTACCTTGCCCCAAACTGCCCCTGGGTAATCTGACTGCTTAGTGCGGTGTAGCTTATAGAGAGGTCAGAGTGTAAGTGGAGACCAGCCAGGAGTCTGTTGCACTACACCAAGGGGAGAGAAGGTGGCAGTTCAAACTAGGGGGGGAGGGTAGTACCAATGGAGTCAGGTGGAAGGGCTCCGGATACATTTTGGAGTTTCCATGGGAAGGACATTACATAGGAGGGAAAAGTAAGGAGGGTTTCATCTGAAAAACGTGGGCTCTGGGGATTACCTTTGGATAAAAATATATGACAGAACAGACCCTGCATGCCTAAAAGTGTTTTCTGTAGATAATATGGATTCAGAACCCTTCTAGTCTGTAAACTCAACTATAACTGATCGTAGGCTTTGTATTTTAACCTTTTGATAGTTCTTAGTAGTGTTACTCTTATTCAGGGAAAGGCAAGGCAAAGGGACTTTCTTTGGTTTCCTCCTGTGTTTACCTCTGCCAGCAACTTTTCTCTTCGGAATTTCTCTCTGCTTTTTGCAAGGAGGGGTTTGACTTTTATGTTGTCACCCAAGTTGTGATCTTCACGAAGCCCATTGGCTGCTTGGCTTTCTACCTGGTGTGTCCTTTCTTACATTTAGGTCTTTACGTGAAATACTCTATTATTAAAATTTTGTCTTACAAGGCTCGACTCAAGAACTACCCTCTCCAAGTTGATTTCCTGATTTACTCAGTTCAAACATGTCCTCCTCTCTCCTGGGTAAGCTATAACTTTTAACTTATTCCTCCTATTTGGTGCCCAGTCTTTCAAAGTTGTGTTCATTGCTTTATACTCATTTGTATTCATGACTTACACCCCTTTATCAGATTTTAAATTCTTTGAGAGTAGATACTTACGTTCAGCTTTAAGTGAAATTACTTTTTTCCTTGTCAGATGCAAGAAGTTCAACAGTAAAATAAGTCCATAAGGCCCCCCCATGTATTTTGAATCTGAGCTTTGGTTTCTCTTCCTTTTATTGGGGACGTTTCCTGTGAAACACTGGAGTCACTTACTTTGTCCCCCTTGATCTATGTAGCTTAAGAGCCCGATGTTCTGGGCTTCTAGGATTTTCTTTCCCATTGCTTTGATGGAGTTGTTTCCACCAGGGGGAGCTCTGTACTACAGCTAGGTTAATATCTATTTCTTTAGAAGGCAAAAGAAAAAGAGGCTTCATTAGGTAAAATATCAAAGCAATGGAAAAACAAATGAAGTAGGAACTGAACATCTTCTGGGACTTGACTTGGTTCCAGCACTGGCTGACCAATCAAACACCATTTCACTTGTGATGTTGTCTTTTGGTATGATACAGGCCCACGTATAAAGATTTCTTTCTTCCCAATGTACAGTGTATATTCCATCTACAACTATATATTGAGTATGTACTTTGGTTCAGATATGGTCAGAGATGCTGAGGCCTCATCTATGAACAAAGCATACCAAGTCCTTGGATCCCATGGAGCTTATGTTCACGTGGGCAACAGGCAATAAATGATATAGATACTGTGTATCTATAATACACAGTATTATAGATAGGAATAAATGCCAAAGAGAAAAAAAAAGTAGTCTTGCAGGCCATTGTAAGAACTCTGACTTTTATTTTGAGTGAGATGGGAAGCATTGGAGAATTTTGAATAGAAGAGTGATCAATTTGTTTACTTTTTTCAAATTTAATTGATATGCTATTCATTTACATAACTATAATTTAAGTACAACTTCACACCTGAACAAGTGCACATGCTTTATTCAACCCCCACCAATGCTCCAGTGCTCCAGTACACTATCATGGTACTCCTTTATCCCCACCGCCCCTCTAATCACCACCATATTTTTCACAAGGGGTCTGACATCTAAAAAGATGACTCTGGTTGTATTCTTAGAATAATAAATTATAAAGGGACAAACTTGGGTCAGACAGATAGCAGCAGGATTGGGGAGAAGTTGTATTTTTGGATATATCATGAAGGTAGAGCCAACTGGATTTCCTCACAGATCAGAAACGGGATGTGAGAAAAAAGGAATTGAGGAAAACAGGGTCACCATGTTGCATAACACAAATAGCATTGAATAAAATGTGGCCGACGTCCTCTGGAGTTGTGTAACACAACATTTCTATTCAAGATGATGCCAAGGTTTTCATCCGGAGTGGCTGGAAGGATGGCAGTGCAAGTAACTCCAATGGGAGAGACTGTGCAAACAACAGGGTTGGGTGTATAATCAGCAGTTCAACTTGGGATATGTTGAATTTGAGATGCCAGCTAAACATCTAAATAAAGTTGTTGAGTAAGTTGTGGGATATGTGAGGCCAGCATTTATAGGAGTGAATTCATAGGAGTTAGTGTTGGAAATATTTTTTTTGAGTCAGGGCTATCTAAAAAGTGTTTAAAGCTGTGATGGATGAACTCACCCAGAGAGTGAAAATTGCTAGAGAAGAGAACCAAGGACCCAGCTCTGGGACACTTCCAAACTTAGTGGTTAAAAAGACAGTAAAGCTGGGCACAGTGGCTCGTGCCTGTAAGCTTCAGCCTATGAAGCACCCGGGGCTAGGGATCGTGGTTCGAGTCCCGCCTGGGGCCTGTGGTGAGAGCTAGTTCCAAAAAAATAGCATGCGCCTGTAATCCCAGCTACCTGGGAAGCTGAGGCTGGGGATTGCTTGAGTCTGTGGTACCCCGGGCAACGAGAGCCTGCGGTTCCACGGGCAAAAATAGCGAGACCTAGTCTCAAAAAAATAAAATACAATAAAATAAAAAGACAATGAAGAACAAGTAAAAGAAACTGACAAGGTAGAAGAAAACCAGAAGACAATAGTGTCCTGGAAGCTACGTTAAGAAGGTGCCTCTAGAAGAGGGAATGATCGACTGTCAAAAATACTTCTGCTTGCTAAGCAAGATGAGGACTGAGAATTCTTGATAGGACTTGGCAACACAGATCACCAGTGACCTTGAGAAAAGCTGGTTCAGAGAAAAATTGTATCTGGGGAATGTAGATAAATCTCTTGAGTTTTGCTATAAAATAGAGCAGAGAAACAGGGAAGTAACTGCAGTGGTGTGTGGGACAGAGGAGCTATTTGGACAAAGGGCAAATCCGATATTAAACTGAAAAGAACAGATACTGCACTTGATCTTAGCCAAAAGGCCAAGAAGTGATAGAGGAGCTATTTGGGATGAGAAAAATGATCACAAATTTGAACCAGGAATTTTCATTGGTTGTTGGAGTCCACTTGTTCTTATTCACATGTTTCTTGGCATAGTAGCTAGTCATACGCTGAGAAACTAGATGTTGAGAGAGAGGAAGTTACTAGCAGATTTGAATTAAAACAAACTCTGGAGCCTTTCATAAAGCAAGAGAAAGGATCTATCTCCATGTGTGGAATAAGTTGGGACCCTGAGGTCTAGGTGTCTTGCATGCCCACATGGCAAGTCCAGTGTCATTTGTCAACCTTGGAAGATCTGGCCTTCATTATACTAAAGGGAGCCTTTGAGCCCCTTCTAGAAACCTCTATTGTGTGGGAAGATTAGGAAAATAAAGTTATGCAGATACCTTTCAACCAAACCCCAAGTAAAGTTTGGACCAAGGGAAAAAACTGACACAAAGATTAAGGCCACAGTTTCACTGATTATTTCCCTATTCTTTAATGAGAAGTGACCTCAGCTGCAGAGACAGAGTAGAGCAGGACTTGCTTCCTAGCTTTGTGTTTTAGTAGTGATGGCTTTGAAAACACAAGCAAGTTTCCCTACTCTCCATGTACTTTGAATTTGCTGGCCCTTCGTAGGTCTTCAAGGCCCAGCTCAAATGGCACCTATTTTCCAGCATCTTCTTTGAGTCCCCACTCAGGTAAAAATCCATCATTTCCTTTTCTGCATTCCCATAGCACTTTGTTCTCGTTCTCTCCTCTAGCACACAGTGCATTGTATTAGAGTTGGGTACAGTTGTAAATGGGAGAGGCTGTGGAGTGTGGTGGATGAGAACGTGGACTCTGGAACCAGGATGCTTGAGTTCAAATGGTGATTTTTGCCAGATGCTTAATTAACTTCCTTGTGCCTCAGTTTCTTATCTATCTCATCTTCATTTAATAATCATAACAACAGCAGCAACAACAGCAATAATAGTACTGCCTTTACAGAGTTTTGTAAAGATTAAGGAAGTGACTTCATGTGAAATACAGTACTCAGCTTGTAGTCAGTACTGTTTTTGTAATTTCTCTCTCCTTCATGAGGAATAAGACCATACCTTTCTCTTTGTGCCACTGATTCTTAGCAGTGTACTTGGCACAGAATAGTAAGTACTTAACAGATTTTTGTGGGAATAAGGCAGATTTCTAAACCAAATTCATTTAAGTTCATGTTTAATGGTTTCCTATGCGTATAACCTTCTAATCAGCACACATCTATTCTTGTGACCCACTCTTTGTAGTGGTTACGAATAAAGATTCTTGTTTGTATTATTGCTTTGCCACTTCTTAGCTTCTTAACTTATGGGCACATCAGTTTTCTCATCTGGAAAATGAGAGAAAAATGCAGGGAGTCAAACATGAAGTTACTGTATATTCAAATATTAGCTATAATTATAATTACTCTTATTGTTAATTAAATGATTTAATGAACACCCACACTGCTCCAGGGACAATGGTGCACCATAGCTTCCGCGGTGAAGGAGGCATGGTCCCTGTTCTTAGAAAAACTCATAAATTAGCCAAGGAAACAAGTATGAACAAATCCGTATGTCTAGAGCCCGCAGAAGAGGGGACCGATTTTACACGAGGAGATTTCAGAAGCTGGCGGAGTTTAATCAGGGTAGTTTAGGTGTATTCTGAGTTTTGTAGCTGTGGACTAAGGGTCCTACGATATTAATGTCAAATAAGTATCAGCAACTCTTTTGTGGTTCATCAGAAATGAACTTTATAGCAGACTTCTCCCACTAGAATTCCTTAACAAGTTCTTTTGAGTGGAAGTCCCATCCTATATTTTGAAACCCGGAGAAGCCACCCTGCCTGCAGCGACGCACTGGCAGACTGCCGAAGCGTGCCAAACTAGGCTTTGAACAGTTTTTCTCTCCAGTCAGGTGATTCTTTGGTAGCTAAGCCAAAGAGCCCCCCTCCCTCCCCACCCGCCAGGCAGAAGACTACATCTCATGTCCCCCCATCCTGCCTTCTTGTGCCCTCCCAGTGTTTCCCGAGAAGGTTGGCATTTACCTTCTCCCCTTTCTCGCTCCAATACTCAGGTGAGAGGGAAAGTAGAGAGTGACATGTTTTTGAAGAAAAGGTCAGGGCCCCTTCTGGCTTACAGAGTATTTAATAGAGATTTCTCAGAGATGGTAGGGTGGGAGTTCTGTTTAAATCATTGAGATCAAGGACAGGATGCGGGTAGATGAAAAACCTTTATGTCTTCTGCCTCTTAGAAAGCCAATAAAGCCATGTCGTTTGTCTATTTCCCCCAAGTAGTTAATGAGAACAATAGAATTGAGAGTTCCTGGTGTTCCTCTGGAGCTGATTTTGGCAGGTGATAAGCAGCTTGTAAAAGGACTTATTATTTGAGTAGAGCTTTGGCTGCCTGACTTTTAAGGTTGATTATTTATTTTGCATGTTGTATAACAGCAGCGTTGGGCAATGCTCCGAAGAGGCCTTCTAGGTCAGAGAGTAAGGACTTCTCTGACTGTCTCCTTCCAACAGCGCTGTATTGGGGCTGTGAAGTAAGCAGCAGACTCATCGACCCGGCCCAGCCCAAGGCTTTGGTGAACCCCCCTAACCACCAGAGGCTTCTCAGTACGGGCTGCATACATCTAAATTTTCATTAAGTTCTAGCATGAGAGAAATATGCGTGTGGGTGTTCCCTTATTTTCTCAAACTTACGCCGACAAAGTGAGCTGTCTTTGAAAGAAAAGTTTTTTGAGGACATATTTTGGTCTTTTGCATACATGGATTCATACAAGCAGTCATACATGGATTCCCTGTCATCTTGGCAAACAGATTCTCTGAAAGGTAGGGGTTTCAGCTGGTTATATTGAAAAATAGTCAAGTATTTGCCCCCTTGTGACGAGTGCCAAGCAGGTTGTCCTCAGCCCTTTTGGTTCTGGTTATAGGGCCTTGTGCCTCCTCGCTTATGCTGGCCTTGCTGCCTCCCTGAAAGCAATCCAGGCAGCGGAGAGACAGTGGGTGAGGGCTATTCCTTTTTTTCCTTTTAAACTTTTTTTATTATATAAATAATTTATATATCTATCTCTATATATATTTATCATCGTTGTAATTCCTAGGGGTCACCCACCACCTCCCCTCCCTGGCCGCTCCAGCTGATCCCCCCCACCCCAGTTGTGAACTTTCATTAGCTTGTCCATATATTAGTGAAACCATCTGGTTTCTGTCTTTTTCTTTCTGACTTGTTCCTGCTAATATGATTTCTTCTAGGTACATCCATGTTATCAAATTTGTCATTTTTAATTGATGAGTAATATTCCATTGTATACATATACCACATCTTTTTCATCCAGTCATCTGTTTTGGGACATTTGGGTTGTTTCCATGTTCTCGCAGTGATAAATAGTGCTGCAATAAACATCTGAGCACAGGTGTCCTTTTGTACCCACATTGAGGTCTCCTTTGGGTAGATTTCCAGAAGAGCGATTGCTGGGTCAAATGGTAATTCCATTTTCATTAGTTTGAGAGTCCTCCACACCGCTTTACATAGTGGCTGGACCAGTTTACATAAAAATATGGAATGCTTCACGAATTTGTGTGTCATCCTTGCGCAGGGACCATGCTAATCTTCCCTGTATCGTCCCAACTTTAGTATATGTGCTGCTGAAGAGAGCAGTCCTTTTAAACTTTTAAAGTGGACTGAGCCAGGGTCCACAGGAAATTGACATGGTTCTGATAGAGAGAATCTTAGTGGTGTCCCCTTTTTAATTTTTCTCTTCAGCACTTATGGGAACCTGGATTTATCAAGAAGTACAATTTATATAGCAGTTATAAACCAGCATTTCTATCCAGGATGTTAGCAAAATGGGAAGAGTTTCCATGAACTGTTGAATGAATTTTGGATGCTTTATTCTATCTTGAGGACATGTGCATTGGGAGATGTACTCATTATACTTGCAGTTACTCATGGCTTTAAGATGAGACATCCTTTCTCAGAGATAGTATCTTGGGGAAAAAAGTCTAGAAAAGGGAAATCTGATCACCCTTGTAGATTGTGAGTGTGGCCACGTAAATTCCTCATGCTAGTCTCCGGCATCTCAAAGGACCACTGCTTTGGCGCCTATGTTAGTCAGGATAGGCTGGACTCCTATGCAGTAACAAATAAACAACAGATTTATTTGATGCTCATACGAAGTTTGATGCAAACTGGTCCTCTTCTGTCTTGTAACAACGTCATCTGGAACATGTGATTCTGGAAGCTTTTGCTAATAAGAGAAGACAGGACAGGCTGTACTCACCTGCTTGTCTGTTGCAGTCCTTTTCCTTTCGCCTCTGTTTCTGTCCTGAGTCACAAGCCTACAAACAGAAGAATTACCCCTTGGTCAAACACGTATGTCACGCTACTCCCAGAGTCAAGGTCTGACTAGAGCTGTGAGAATGTTTGACAGAAAGTGTGAGAGTTGTTCTTTCTGGTGTTGCTCTCACTTGCTTGGGGCAGGTTCTCCATGTCTGAGAACCTACTGCTTTAGGGATGATTCACTAGACTTAATTTATGGAAAACCCTCTGACAAGGTGAGTGAGCAGAATTCCCTAGTGTCAGTGAGTATCACCAAGAGAGGAAACTCACCTATCAAACCCACATTCTGGTTGGTTAGTTGGGTCCTCCAAAAGGAGGTTGAGCAGTGGGACTGTTCCTAGATATCTTACAGGAAGTGAAGAGCAGGAGGGATCTGGGAACTAAAAAGTGGTTGACTACTCCTGACTCATAGTGTTGAACTGGATCATAATTCTCTCTCTCATGATAGTTTTATTGCCTAGCCCTTGCATCATGTTGTTGCTATCACCGTTTTCCCTTTGAATTTCAGGCATGAACAAATGAAGGAAATAATTTACTCTCTGGCCTTTACTGTCTTTCATAGGATAAGTTAGTATAGAGGAACCTGAGAACAAACCTACCAGAGCTGCAGCCCTGCTTTCCTGCCCTTGGTTGCATATGCTTCAGAATGGTAGTTACTGTCCCAGACTTAGGCAAGTCATTCACGAGTGACTTGCTGACAGATTATCTGCTTCACTTAGACATAGGGAAAGAAATGAAAGGAGGTAAGAGTTAGAAAGGGAAGGGCCGCATCTGAAAGAAGGCTGTGGTTATTAGTTTACACTTCGCCTCCTTTGGCTTCATTGTTAGGCTCTGTGTGGGTCTTGCTATTTTGAATCTAAATGAGACTCACCCAAATAGTCAGTTCTTATACATAAATCACATTCTTTTATAGAATCACTGTCATTGTGGTTAAAAAAATTTTAGGACTCAGGTACAGCATTCGTTTTGGTTGGAGTTTAGCATTTAAATTTACTTCACACATCTTAGTATTATTTCCTTTATAATGTGTTGTTCATGTTTTCTCAGTTATTCCATATTGAATTGCTCTTAAAATTGCTTTACATAAACTTTTAATTCTCATTGGGAAAACACACTTGGATGATTGTTGTTCACATTTCCCTTTTCCTTCCAAATAATAAAATTTTGATATTTTCATGTTTTCCTTTTTCTATTTCATATCTCTGCTATTGTTGCCATTTTCCTCATCCTTCTCCCCCTCCTCTCCCACCTCAAGTTCTAAATTTTTCCTTTCCTTTCTTTGATAGCTTCAGGTTGAGTTCTGTATGGCTTCTGGTAAAATTTTTAGTTGATTGAAGATATTTAACTTTGAGCTAGTTAGAATCTCTCAGACTGATCCTTCTAAGGAATTCATAGTAATTGACCTTTAAAAAACTAAAATATTCCATTGTAGTACTTCATTTACCATCTCCAAATATCTGGGAACTAGGTAAGGGCAAGTTTTATCCTTCCTATATTAATGGTCAAATTCAGATTCAAAAACGATAAATGAATTTCCCATCAGCATCATCATCTGCTGGTTGTTTGATGTCCAGTTCAAAATAATGCAGTGGCAGCCTGTGAATTCTGCAGGAGTACCTTCAGCTTGGGCAGAAATTATGCTCGGGCAGACTGAAGGAGACCACTCTGCCTTGTGTTGAAGATAATGACCTGGTAGAGGCAGGATTAGAGTTAGAGTTAGAGTTAGAGTGGTTAGAGTTCCTGAGAAGGCAGGGACCCCAGCAGCCAGGCAATGCCCCTTTTATATTCTATATATAATTGGGCCTTTGGACCCTCTATAGACAAGGGCTTAGCTGTCAAGAATGTTATAGATAATGGAAACTGGTTTCAAGTGTTGCTTCTTAAAATAGCAAGTGATGGCTGAGGAGAAGGAGAATGTTCTCTGCAGCGTACTAAATGAAGCAATGCTGTGGATGTAGTTTCTAAGTTATAAAAATATGAACCATATGATGGATATTGATATTGTAAACTACATGTATTGATCCCCCTCCCCCCGATTTTTTGGGAGGTCGTCAAGCATCCCAAGTATTGCACAGTTGTACTTCAAAATTCACCACATTTACCTTACTTTTTATGCTTTTTTCCCCTTAAAGATAGAGCGCATGGTTTATTTATCATCCCCCCCCTCAGATTCATAAAGGTATAATGGGTATACAAAAATTGTTCATGATAACATAAGCAATGTGATGAGTTTGGATACATGGATGGACCTGGAAGGCATGATGCTAAATGAAATAAGTCAGTCTCAGAAGAACAAATACTGCATGATTCCTCTTCTATGAGGCATCTAAAATAGAAAGATAGAGTAGAAAATAGGACGGTGGATGGAGGGAACAGGGATGTGGGCAGTTGTTCAGTGGGATAAAGTTACAGTTATACAAGAGGAGTAAGTCCTGGAGATCAGCTGCACGGCATGGCCTTACTTAACAATAAGGTATTGTGTTCTGAAACATTGATCAGTGCATTTTTATGTCTTTTTGTTTCCCTAAGTATCTGCCCAAGCATGAGAAGTCACTTTTGTAATTTCCTCGGTGTTTCACACTTCTGGGAACAACACAGAAATGCTTCTGTTAGAGCTTAGACAGATTCCCCGCACTAGTGTTTGTTGCCTCTGCTTTGTCAGCGCTTCATCTTCTGAAAGGAGAATCTGGCATGGCCTCCTTTTTATTCTTAGTCATTCTTCCCAGTTCTCTGTCACTCAAAGCCGTCCGAGCCCGGGAGTTGTATGGGGACAAGGGATTTTGAGGCATGTCCTGATCCCAGGCAGATATTCAGTAGCACAGAACTTAACTTCCAGCCAGTCTTCTGGCACCTTCTGTTTTCTGGAAATTTGCCACCGATCTGGAAGGAAGAAATAACTGCAAACTCCCTCAAACACACAGAGATTGCACTAAAGCCACAAGTGTTATTCCTCAGGCCTTTTCTAGTGCCTTGTTTATAACCTAGTTCGAAAGAGTTTTGTAATCTGGTTTCCTAGCCGTGCAGATTAGAAACAACAGGAAGAGATATTGGAGTGGGGGTTGGGGAGAAGAAGCTCAGACAAACGGCAGGGGAAGTCCCGCAGAAGGCCTGACCCTGAAAAGAGACCGAAAAAACAAAACAGCATAGCATAATGAGGGATGTTGACTCTGATTAGCCTGGGTTCGGTGGAAAAAGATTCGAGTGAATTAAGAAATCCGGGAAGCATGTAATATATACATGTATATTTCATGCCATTGAAAATACTGTCTGAAAGTTTTGGTGTCTAAAGGATAAGATTCCCTTATCTGTGCAGATCCAGTTATTTCTAACCCATCCCTCACCTAAACTACAATTACTGGGTATTTCCTGTAATGACACTATAATGCTTTTTTACAGTAAGGATTTGAAGCCCTGAGAAGGGCTGAAACTAACACTTTCTATGAGAGGGAGTCAGGCATTGAGGAAGAATGTGATCTGAGTGCTGAATTCATTCATTTTCCACTTGGTCCTCATGGAGGTGTCACATTTCAGACTTCAGCGGAGGCTCCCTCAACTGCCCCTAGGCCTTTTCTCACATTTCTTCCCTTGGCTGCTTGTGACCCTCAAAGGAAGTCTGAGCTGTGTGGGGTGCAGCTCAGGGCTGGGGTCCCACACAGGAAGTGACTTCAGTCCTCAAAGAAGTCACTGCCAGGTTGTCGCTGGGTTCACTGTGCTAATGAGCCAGCCCAGCCTATTCATCAGCACCTCTGAGTCAGAAGCCTGGGCTGGGCACAAAGGCTGGCATGTGGATTCCTCTCTGGCAGCCTTTTTCTGTTGGTGTGGCCATGAGCTTTCTGACCAGCTGCTGTGAACTGGCAGGCCTTGGGTGGGAGGTGATGCTGCTTGGGCCAGGGCTTTCTGCTGCTCTCATTTTCATCTGCGATTCCCTCCATCCCTCCCTCTCTCTGCTGGTTCATTAATCAGCTGGGCCTTGTACCTCCGCCAGCAGGAAGGTCTGTTTTGTTCACTTCTTTCCCTGACACCCCTCCCCCCCTTCCCATGACACAGAGTCTGATTGACTTGGCTCAAGGCAAAGAAGCAGTGCGGCTGCAGAGCCTATAAAGCAGTCAGAAACATGTCTCACTTAGCCCTTGTAATTGTAATGCCTTGGCTCGGCCTTTTGCTGCCCTTCCCTGTTCTGGCCCTTCACCGAGGGATGTTTGCTAATTGGGAAATTTACTGCATCCATTTTCTTTGAGGATGATCCTCATGGTAGTAGAACTACCAAATATGGCCCTAAAATGGGGTTGAGCACTGGACTAGGAATCAGGAAAACGAGGTTCTGGTCCTGGGTCAGCTGGGAACTGCTGTGTCACCTTAGACAATTCTCTTATTCATCCGTTGGGGATGGGTGATGATTGCGTTAGAGCATCTTGGACATCTAAGCACTAAACTTGCCACTCTCTTTCCTGGCCAGACAGACACGTTTTGAGATTATCTTCTCCCTCTCAGTATCCGTGTCTCCATTTACCTGAGTTTCAATCTATTTATTTTGCAAGCTGCTCTGGGAATATGCAATGATTGTAACAGAGATGAATTAGTTCTGGGAATCTTGATTTTGGAATGGACACATGGAATTAAGGATTAATATCGTTATGGTAGTCCCATCTGGAATTTAAATCACTTAATCATGGTGTGATCAGCCAAGCTCACCGAGACACAATAAGATTTGGATCAAGACATTTCTTGTCTCGATTGATTTCTTGCCTCAGTTGATTTCTTGCAAGTACTTGAATGGGTGCAGAAGGAATATGCAGTGCCATTACCTCTTTATTATTTCCCAGAGGAAAGGGGGAGGAGCTGAAAAGGGCGTGGCAACGAACTTGGACAAGGATGCCAGAAAAGTGGCAGACTTTATTAAATGTCCACGGTTTAGCCACAGAGCCAAACATTGTAGAACGGGGAGACTGAAGAGGCTAGCTGTTTTACAAACAAACCCTGCCTGTTCTTGCTTTGGGGCCTGTATCAAGTTGTTTTCCCCAGTTCACTTGCCCTCCTGCTCCTCTTAGTTTACTTAGAATCCTACCCAAACATTAAGTTCTACCTCTTTCATTAAGTTCAGCAAACCTTTATTGAGGACCTCCCAGTTACCCAGTGCTCTTTGAGGGGCTATAAAGATGAATAAAAGGTTAGTACCTCTCCTTAGACTGGCTGTCCTATGTTGTCCTGCTTTGATCACCGCTGCTTCCTGTCTCCTCTCCAGCTCAAACTTAAGTGCCTGCAGGGCAAAGGCTATTTTGGAGTTCTCCCAACCATCCAAGTTGGGTGATTGGCTAAGACTCCTAAGACACACCGACAGTTTTTCTTCACAGCTAAGGTTTATTACAACAAATACAGAAAAAGGCAACAGGAAAAATAGAAACAGTGGTCAGGCATAGAATTCCAAGTCCTTCCCTCTCCAAGGCCATGCGGGGAAGCTAGCAGGCAACTACAGGAATAGGTATGACTTGTCTCTGCCTAAGAAAGCCCGTTCAAGTCTCAGGATTTGAGACTTCAATGAAATGAACTTGGGACCCTAAAGGGGGAACCAGGTTCACATGAGTCTTGTTAAATTATCCTGAGATAGTCCTCCGCTCTACCAGCTGAGCTATGGAAGGGAATTCTACAGCGCTATCATCGATCAGCAGCAGTATCCTCAGTATGGGTCGAATATCCAGGAGGTAAGTTCAAGGATCAGTTAATGCAGACGTGTTCAACTGGACCTGCTGTGCTGACTCTTTCACCATATATCCTGTCAGTGTGCACAGTGTGGACTAACACAAGATCAACCTCACCTCTAAGTCAACTCATGTTTATTTCACTATCTACTTGCCGAGTCCCATAGACATTGATACCTCAGCATGTCAGTATAGGAGCGCAAGTCCCACCCCTACCCCCTTTCTCCATCTACGGTAACCACCTGGATCATTTACTCTGTTACTCAAGCCCCCAAAGATCTGACTTATCTTTGATTCTCTTCTTCCTATTACCTCCCCCCCCCGTAATAAAGTCAATCGGTAGTTCCTATTGCTTCTAATTCTGAGGTTTATCCCAAATGTGACCATTTCTCATCTCTCAGCCACCATAAGTAGAAACCACCATCATCTTTCACTTGGATTATTCATCTTTTAAATAGTTGTATTTGTCTCCCTGATGGTCAGTCCTCCACTCACCACCCAGGGGGATCCTGCCAGTTGTATATCAGGTTACATAACCCTCTGCTTTTCCCTATGCTTAGGGTAGTGCTATGCCCAGCATCCAGTGATTTCTCAGTAAATGAGAATTAACATGCGGACAATTTACATCCCTGCTCACTCATCATGCTTGACCCTCAGATCCAGCAAGTGCCTGTTTCCTCTTCACATGTATTCTTTCTTCTAGAACTGTTCTTTCCCTAACTCTTCATATGCATGGGTTCTTCTCCATTTTGTTTTCCTTCCACTGTCAGCCTCTTGTGGATACCTTATCTGACTACTCTTCCTAAGTTCTCCGGACCCCTCACCTCATCTGAAATTATCATTATTTGATTTATTTTCTTTGCCTCAAAGCCTGGCTGAAATGTAAGCTCATAAGAGAAGACCCCTTTTTCTCTTGTCAATGGTGATATCCCCAGCCCTTAGCACAAGCAAATTCAGAGTTGGCATTCAAGAACTATTTATTGTTGAATGTAGTAGATCATATATATCAGCATTTGATTACATATAAGTAATGAGCTAGTCTCTGCCCTAGAAGGTTTGCATTCTACTGAAGATTTGAAGAAAGCAAAATATACAACTTTTTTGGGTAGTATCCAATGTGTCAGTGTTCTAGAGAGCAGAAACCAGCAACAGAGTGGCCACCTCAAGCAGTTGCATCTATCCAGCTCAGAAATCTCTCTGCTGAGCTTTAGGCTTAGTTTGAGGGGAGACACCAGCAGCCTGGGGATTCCAAATGGAAGGTAAGGATCCTGGGAACAGGGGTTTGCTCCAGGTTGTGATAATGGTTTTTTGGCCAGACCAGCACCCATCTTATGTTTGCACATTGTCTCTGACTTCATGCATCTCAAGAGATCCTGTGCACTAGTATTTTTATTTTACTTATTTAATAATGATTCAAATTTTATTTTTATTTTACTTTTTAATTGATTGCACACAGACATATTTTACGTCACTGTATACCCTGAGGTTCTCCCACCACCTTGTCACCCATGAACCATCATCGTACTCTCTTGTGCCCATCCCTCTCCTGATTTTACCCCCTGCCCCCCTTACTCTATGCTTCAGTTCCACTGACAGTTTGTTAGTTTCAAGTTTTCCTTGTCCTTTTAAAAGATTTTTTTATTTACTTTTTATATCATACAACTTTGTATGGTTTTTGTTCCCCTTGGTTATGCCCCCCCCCCGGCCTCCCCCCACTCTGGTCACTCCATCTTCTCTCGTCATTGTTCACTGGTCCATGTTTAGCCCTTTAGTCTATTTTTCTTTTTCTGGAGCAATTTCCTTCTCCTG